>BQNB010031547.1:0-53893 GCA_026074375.1 Tanacetum coccineum | reverse complement strand
CCTAGAGAGGCTATATAAAGCCTTTTTTTTCTTCATTTCTAGGTGAGACAATAAAGCAACTTAGATATTTAGAGTCTCATGTTTTGTGTGTTTTGTTGCCACACCATTGTTCTTTGTTTTTCTTTAATGCAAGTAAATTTAAAGTCTAATCTTTGTGTGTTCTTGTGTTAATCGAATGATCTAAAGACCTACAAATAGTGCTTTTGGCGGGAAAAGAGGGGATTTGTTTATAAAGGGTTAACATGTGTTAGGATAAAGGGTAACGGGGTTATTGTTAGGGACTAACGGTGTAAGGGAGTAGGGACTAACTGTGTTAGTCCCTAAGGACTAATGGTGTAAAAGGCTTAAGGGTTTATGGTTAAGTGTTTGATGGGCTTCTGGTTTGGGTCGGTGATGTTGTTCATTTTCACACGCGTTTATCAAATAAAACCCTCCGATATTATATATATTTATAAAACAAATATATGTATATGCAAGCTAAGTATCATACAAATTATTCTTAGGAAAGAATAAAAAGTAATCAACATGGGTATCGTTTTCCTCTGTGAGAGGTGAATGGAAATCTACGTTCAAGTTGTAAATCGAGCTTGATTGTCATTTAAGTTTTTGGTTTTGGTTTTAAACCATTTTTATACTAAAAATTAAACTAATATTAATTCTAAGATTAAAAACTACAAGGTTAAACTAAAATTGATCTAAAAGATATAAATGACAAATATGCTTGCTAAGTGACGTGAAATGTTCCTTAAGTGCGGGCTTAGGTTTAACGAATTAAAATCCTTAGAAAACAAGTTTCAAGAAATTAAATGACAAGTAAAGTAAAATGTTTTTTAAAATAAATGACAAGTATTTAAATTGCATTAAAAGTAAATGACGATATGTAAATTGACTAATAATTTTTTAAACCTTTTTAAAACCGCACTTAAATTCCAAATCGCTAATCACTTAGCAAACACAAGTTAAACTACTCACTACACATCATGATCAAATAAGCAAAGCAAAACATTTTAAATTAAACTACACTATTTAATTGAAAAGGGATAGAAAATAGGACCAAATTAAAGAGCCGCAAATAAACGATAACCACCCGATCTTACAAACTTAATAAACAAATAAGTTTATCACTTTTAAGCTCTACTTCACTAATTAGCAAATAAAGGTGTCAACTTTATCTACTAATTACTTTTATAAAAACTATAAAAATAAAAATTTTATCTATTTATCAACCTTATAAGACCTTTAAGCTCCGGCCTTAGATGTAGAAAGATGGAATAAGAAATAAGACATGAAAAGTTAGAACAAAATAAGTTAATAAGACGAAAAACCTTTTTAGAAAAAAGGGTGCTATTTTGAAAACTAAATTTTGTAAAAATAAAACTAGATTAAATCTATATAAAAAACTACTTTTGAAATAAAAACTAGAATAAGCTAAAAAGCTATCAAGGCTTTTTCGAAGAAAGGATGAAGAATATAAGCTTATAAATAAGCCACTTCTCAAATAAGCTACAAGTACCCTTCGAAATAAGCCCTAGCTTAATAAGCTATAAGAAAAACTAGTAAAGTTTAGAACTTTATGACTAAATAAGCTAAATAATAAGCTCTCGAAGATAAAGGTGCTCAAGACTTAATGAATAAGTCGAGTAGGAGACTCATGACACCCTTTTTAGCATTCGAATCGAGCTTAATCAAACAATAAGCACTTTTGAAAAAGAAAAGAAAAGAAAAGAGATTAAAAGATGAGATAAGCAAAAGCTATTTTAGAATTTATTCTAAAGACAATAAGCTAATAAAAAGATGAAAACTTTAGATCTAAATCTACCCGAAACTAAGGTGTTCAATCAAGTGAACTTGGATCGGGTATATTTAAAGATTTAGATCTAAGAAAAATAAGCTAGAATTAAAAAAGCAACAAACTTTATGCTAGAAAATAAGCTTAAAAATATAAGATCTATTATTTTTAGATCTAATCCACCCGAAACCAAGGTGTTCAATCAAGTGAACAAGAGACGGGTATATTTAAGGATTAGATCTAAAAACAATAAGCTAGAAAAATAAGCAATCGAAAATAAGCTAAAATAAGCTCACTCGAAAAGCTCTAAATCAAAAATAATATAAAATAAGCTAGTCTAAATAAGCTATTAAAGAAGCTTATTAGAATATAAGCTTAAGAGATGGGATCCAAAAATAAGCTATAAGCATGAGCTTATTTGGAAATAAGCAAAAGAAGAGAAAGAGTGGAAGAATAAGCATAAAGAAAAGTAAAAAAAAGTAAATAAGCATTAATAAAAACCAACCTTAAAATCAACATCTTCATTCATGAAAAATAAGCCAATACAATAAGTTGAGAATAAGCTAAAAAGCTTTTACAATAATAAGCTAAAATAAGCTAAACTATTCTACTCCTAAAACTACACTACAACAACTATGTGAAAAAATAAGCTAAAAAAAACTAACTCTCCAAATGAGTTGCTGATGCGTGTGTATATATAGCCCAATTGGGGCTTGAGGGCATTTTCGTCATTTCAGGAGGTTCAGACGCGTCCTAATGCAAAGGTGGGGGGTATTTTCATCATTTCGTAACAAACGCGTTATCATACAGCGTACCTCGTACTCCAATCATTAGAATACCACGTGTCACCACTTGAGTGGTGACACGTGGCCTGCCAGCCGTCACTGGAGCCACCACCGGACCACCGGTAAACGGTAGTCAACGGTGGCCAACGACGGTCAACACAGCCGGACCACCGTCGGACCACCGGTCAACGGCGATAGACCACCGGTCAATGGTGGTTGACAGCTAGTCAACCGGTGGGTCACGGTCGGGTCTCGATCGGGTCTTGGGCCGGGTCAGGTCGGGTCTTGGGCCGGGTCTGGATCGGGTCGTGAGGGGGATAAACCCCTCTGCAGGAATCGAATACAAGACCTTGAGATTATGAAACTATGCACACAACCTTACCGCTGTGCTAATGCATAGTTTCAAAATTATTTATGCAAGTTTAATATATAAGGGTTAAATGGCTTGGTCAGATTCATTCATATAAAAGGTTCAATAATGGCGAAAAAGGTTCAAAATAAAAAGGTTCAAATATGAAAGGCCGTGTGATCGAGGAAAATTAACGACTTTGTTTGAGCCTCGATAAACGTAAAAACGTCGTCGAAAGTCACCCGAAAATTACCGTTCTTGCTTTGTTTTCAATCCTTTGTACCTCTAAGGCATAAAAACACAATTCAAACGTATTTGCAATATATTTATCCATATTTTAGTGTTTTAGTCCGTTTATTAGCATTTTCCAGGGTACAAATGATGTGTGTTTTAGCACATATCAGCCGGTTTTAAAATAAATGGATTCAAGCTTATACTTTGGGCTTTTAATTATACAAAAAGGCTTATTGGGCTGACTTGGCCCATTAACTTGGGTATGGGTTGGCCCATTTAAGATGCGCACGTCTTTGGCTTTGACTTTTCATGCTCTTTCCATTCTCGTGCTCGGTTTTGTCGGTTTTAGCTTCATTTTTTCCTTTAGTGAATATCCGTTACCTGCACCACACAAATAGCAAAACACAAATATATTTGGCAATTTATGTCCGTTTTTGGTCATTTAGGCTCATTTTTTATAGGAAAAAGGTATGTGTAATTAAGCACATACCATATGCTTTCACAAGTATATAGAAATCCTTTACCAACAAGTATGGGTGCGTCTCTATTAATAGGCATATCTAGGATGAGAAATTTCGCAATGATATTGGTAACTCCTACTTGGCACAAAACATCCTTCAGAACTCCCAAAGGTTTCGCCTTTAAATGGTTTATATAGAAGTCCTCTACCAACAAGTATGGGTGCGTCTTTATTAATAGGCATATCTAGGATGAGTAATTTCACAATGATAGTGGTAACTCCTATTTGGTACAGAACATCCTTTAAAACTTCCAAAGGTTCTGCCTTTAATTGGTTTAGCATGGTAATTCCCCAGTTGACTTTTTTGACCTACTCTCTACCTAGTTTCGCGTAGATTCGGTAAGGCATGACATTTATGTCTGAACCGGTGTCTGCTAAGGCATTAAGGTCGATTTTATCTTCCAATCGGATCGGGATAATAAAAGCTCCAGGATCCTCCTTCTCTTTTAATGCTTCTCCTTTGACCTGCTTTATAACCTCTTCCTCCTCTTTCTTAATTTCTCCATCTAGCTTAATCTTATCCATAACAATTCCATCTAGTATCTTCTTATACTTATCACTATATGCCATAGTCTCAATCACGGGTCTTTCTTCCTCAAGTATGGAAAATCTTTTGCATATATCAATAGCCAGTGCCTCCCGGGCAACTTCTTCCTGTGTCAAGGGTTTTCCATTAGACAACAACGGTCCCACATCAGAATAGCATAACTAGAAATTCTCGAGTGCTGTTTTCTTGTTCCTTTTGCTCTTTCCCATTTTACAAACAAAGGATGGCAGAGCAGCTTCATTGATTTTTGGTATGTCTCCAAAATCAGTATCAAGCAAATGATCCCAATCATCCTCAAACTTTTTGGTTTCTTCAGAGTTGTCTAAGAATGGTTCGATTTCGGGATGTATTGTAATAATTCCTTTTTCAAATTTAGCAATTCCCTTGGCGAGTATCATGAACGATCTACCAAGTATCACACTTGGCTCAACATCATCCTCCTCAGGATTTACTATGAATTTCACAAAATAAAATTCCCCTTTTAGAGAAACCAACAACTCTCTTTTCACTAGATTTTCTCTATTTTCTCCTCGTAATCCACACATAACTTGATCGTAAACTCGTTTGAGATCAAGTTTTCCTCATACTTTAAGTTAATTTCTCCATCGTAAGTGTGCAATCCGCCTACATAGCATGGTGTGAAATAACGTTCACCCTCTTCTTCCATCCTATAAAAGGTAAAGACTTTAACTTCTTTCTCTTCACCACTACTAGTTGTGTCTTGGAACTCAGGTCCTTCCCAATGCTCCTTATTCTCAATACCTTCAGCCACGAAACCTTGGTTGTTCTCTCCTAAGCACAATCGACCAATGCTTGTGTTTGGGTCCATTTCTATCTTATTACGACAAAAAATCAAAATAAACATTAGTTGGTTAGTACAAGCAAAATAAGTGATGTTTCATACTTAAATAGCATTAGTAAGCATTCACAAGTCGAAAATTTGAACGGTTTCTGCATAGTAAACGAGATATGAAGCTTCTGTAATCTGTCAGACTTTTAAGTGCGGCAGACTTGTAAGTGCGGCGCACTTAGGAATTAGTGCGACGTACTTGCCTTGTTTTTTCAAAATGCATCGTACTTTGTAAAAAGTGCAGCGTACTTTCGTATTTTTCAGTTACGAATTGTATAGAACTCTTTATTTCCATGTTTTTAATTATCCAATTATTATTTTTAACATTGAATTTATCATAATAATCATGTAAAGTTATTTCTTTCCTAGTTATTACTCCATATTTATTCAAGTGATCAATTTTACAATAACTCCTCATTTTTGCATTTATAAGTTTTTCATCATAAATAGGTGTGTTCGAGTAATTAGAATAGTCATTAAAACATGTAATGATCATTGGTTCATAACTTATTTCATTTAAAACTATCACATAACCATTTAAAACATTCATGGTGAGTTTTTTATTAGTTTGATTAACACAACCATTATTGTAATTATTAGTGCATTCATAAATAAGTAAACAACAGACATAAAACATAAAAATAGCATCAAGCAAAGATTCAAGCTTAGCATATGAAAACATATATTTTTTTGATTTTTTTGTTTTAACATACAAGTTATACAAACATGTAAATCCAGCAAATAAGATCAAGAGGAAGGCAATCCTCATGTTCTCAGAAGTAAATTTAGATGTTAGAAAGATTGGGTGGGTGTTTTGGGTCGAATTTATATCCATTTTTCAAAATTTTCTAGAAAGTGCGTCGTGCTTGGTAAAAAGTGCGGCGTACTTTTGTATTTTTCTAGAAAAACTGGCGTACTTTGTTAAAGTGTGCCGTACTTTCTGCAGTAAAAAATATTTTTTAGGTCAGTTTGCTAGAAAACTGTACTACATGGTAGTAAATTTTGGTTTGCAAAACATGAAATACATAAACAAGAAACAATTCAAGCCCCGGAAACGGCGCCAAAAACTTTTGATGTGTTAATAAAGCTTTATATTTATTATACTAGTAACCGATTTCCAACTAACACACGGGTAAATTATAACCCCCGTTTATAGCATAGATTTAGGGTAAGACCAGGTCGTTCCACGGGATTGGTGTTTATGAAAAAATTTATTAGTTTTGCAAAGGGTATATTTAAGATTTGTCACGAATCTAAAGATAAAAGTAAGATATATTTCAAGATGAAAAAAAATGTTTATTTGGGAGGTGATTGCAGTAATCTATACACGTAATAATAAAATATAATATGAATAGAAATTCCCAAACTACCCTTGAGGACAAAGGAAGTAAGGAAAATTCACACGATAATATATAATACGTATATTTTACCGGGGTCGTTTTCCTCGAAGATTTATAAAATTGAGACCACGTTTGTTGTTTGGACAATGATTTGAATTGGTTCGAAGATTTTTGATTCCTAAAATCCTAATAGTGAGCAAATAAAGGCACAATTAAAAAAACTACGCAAAACGTAATCGAGAATTAAACAAATACGACGATTAAAATCAAAAATTAAATCCTAAAATTATTTTTCTACTTTTTCTTTCTTAATTAACTATTTAAAGAAATCTTAAAACAAAAGCAATTTTAGCTAAAAACGAAAGAAATGAGAACGAATTTAAAAACCCGTTCATTAAAAAGGTGAAATTACAAAATTTTAACCCTACAAAAATAATTTTTAAACCTAAGCCTAGAAAATGATAAAAGAAAATTTTAGAAAAAAGAAAATTATTTTTTTGATTATTTTTCTATTTTTTATGATTTTTTTAAAGTTTTAAACAAAATTAATTGATTAAAAATACAAAAGTTTACTCTAAAAATCCCGGAAAAATACTAAAGATAGATAAAGGTGTAAAGATTGTAGGAAAAATAAAAGCTATAAATTAAGCTAAATGAATAAGCCTGAATAAGCCTAAACAGCACACGAAGTGCTTAATAAAAGAAGAAGTGAAAAAGGGGGTAAAACAATTAAATGTGCACCTTAGGACAGAAAAGTCCCAAGGACACGTTGGTGAAAGGTGTGTGGTGTTGTGTTGCTATAAATTGCATATAAAGGGTTGAGATGGTAAAGGTCAGGGTTCGAAGCCGTTGCTCACACTGGATTTCCCCTCTTCCCTTTTTCTTTTATGTTTGCATAAAATTTTTTGACAAAGTTAATAAGCTCTGAAAAATATGATCTTTTTATAAGTCAACTCTTAATCTTTATTTAAGCAATAAGCCAAAAAAACTGAGCTTAATAAAAACAGGAAATAATAAACTCATTTATTGCTTATTACACTGAATTTAAATAAAAAAAGGCTTGGAAAAACTAACTATGAACAAAATAAACTACAAGCATTCAAAAAGCTAACCAAATAAGCATAATTGAACAATATTAAAGCCCAATTTAAAAAGGCAATATATGATCATATATAAGCCAGAGAAGCTATTATGCATTTTAAAGCTGAGACCCAGAATTGCCTAAGGGACACTTGAGCTTATTTTCTATATGCTAAAAATAAACATTAGACTAAAGGCTTATACATAATTAAAGCTAGGCTACAAGCTTTCTAAATCTACCTTTGAAAAACTAGTTTGAAAGAATTTGCTTATGAAAAAAGGTAAATCATATACTGTTTGAATCTCAGAATGTACTGAGTTTTGCTTTTGGTTTAAAAATGACATAATTCAACTTTGACAGCCTAAATCAGATTACCTATTGAGCTTATTTGTAAGAAACAATATGAAAAAGATGACTAATGTCCTAAAAGCTATTTGTATGCTAAAAATTAAGATCTAAAAACTAAATTTACCTACTGATAATTAAGCTAGAATTTGACCTTTTGCTGTTTTTCTAATTCCGGTGTTGATATTGACCACTATTTTAACCAAAACTGTCAAAACCACAAGTACAGGCTAAGATTATTGTTTCTACTCTCTAAAAACAGTTGACTAAGAGCAATTTAAGCAATTACTATGACTAGAATTTACTAAATCTTAAAATGCATATTAAACTAAATTTATTTAAATAGATTCAATCTATAAACTAAAAATCCTAAAGACAACTTGATTTAAACCAACAAATCAACTTAAACCTAATCTTTTAATCCTAGAATTAAGATTTTAAACTCAATTAAAGGACTAAAAGGCCAATGGCAGTACTAACTCTCAGTTAGTACTGCTATGGCCAAACACCCTTTAAATTACTTTAACTTTATTTGTGGCTTATGAAATTAAGATTTAGAGCATAAAATGAAAATACCATATAGTAATTAGTAAAAAACAATCTTAAAAAGAAGATTTGTACAAGCAAATAAGCCAAAAAAACAACAAAACAGATTATGCTAGTAGAAGTAGATTTTAAGATAACTTTTAAGCATAAACTAAAAAACTAAGATCTAATGAACATAAGTCAAAAACAGATTATCAAAATGAGCAAAATAGAGAAACTAAACATTTAAAGGTAAAAATAGCAATAAAATAAGCTGAAATAAGCAAATGCAATAATTAACAAGAAATTAAATGAAGACTTACTCAAGGTCCATAGAAATTTGATGAAGCCCTAACAACTAACCTAACAAACCCCTAGGTCCAATCTTCTGAATCAACAACAATTTCAAAACCAAAACCAAAACCAAGCTTAGATCAAGCTTTTGATCCAAAACACCAAAACACCAATCCGAAATTCTTCCAAATGTAAATGAGAAATCGAAATATTACAACCAAAACTTAAAACAAGCTTAATCAAGCTTAAGGAGCATCAATGTAACAATGAAACAGTAACTTTGATGAATTGACAAGGAGAATGGAAATATAACAATATTTTTGGATTTTTGATTTTATTGATAAATAGAGAGAGGTACAATACTTAGAAATGGAAATTACAAGGTAATTAAATTGCTGGAAAGTAAATTACATGAAATAAAATTGGTAAACCAATTCTAATGCATAAATTGGAGACCCCCTTCTAGCTAACTATCTATCACTATTTATAGGCAGCTTGAGGAGGAGTGTCTTCAAAGTGTGCTAGTTGTGTGAGGAGGTGAGTTGAGGTCTTCATTCATCAATCCTTAGCCCTTAGATCATTACTTTCTATCCAAACCTTTTGATCTTGACCCTTAGATTATTTCCCACTGATAGATGTCACACGGATTGCCAGGGTGGCAATCTGTTGTGAGCAGACATGCGTTTTGTGTGTTGAGCTGACGTGTGTGGGAGAAGCGTGTGTGGGTTGAGATGAGGATTTTACCCTGGTTGAGTTTAACCCTCTAGTTTAATCAGAGCAGGGTTCTTTTTAGTTTTGGCGGGAGATTGATGTAAAAGATGTATAGTAACATGTCAATTTGACTGTGTGGGTTGGGTATTGACCGGGTTATAAGGGATTTGGGTTAGGTCGGGTCAAGGGTTGTTTATTTGGGCCAAGGTTTAGGATAATGGGGTTTTTGGGCTTTTAGAATTCAAGCCGGGATCAAAGATAAATGCGCCTTCGGCTTCGGTCTCTTACTCTTTTTTCTTGCTCTTTCCGATCTTGTGCCTGGTTTTGTCATTTTTGTCTTTCTTTTTGTCCTTTTCTTTATATCCGGTACCTGCACATTAAATAACACAAAGCAAACGTATGTTTGTCAATTTAAGTCCGTTTTTGGTCATTTTGGGCCGTTTTATAGGGTAAAAGTATGTATAAAATAGCAACTACCAAATTCCCCCATACTAAGGTATTGCCGTGTCCTCACGCAATGCTATAAGTAAGCACTTAGAAAACTAAGAATCTCGATCCCCCTCGACTGATTACCTCGAAAAGTAGCTAAGTGTTCATCGAGGCGAATTAAAGACTCAATAGCTTGAAAAGCCCCGCTTTTACCATTTTTTAAATGTATACACTTATTCCTACTAATTTTTTTTAGCAACTAACTAATTTGAATTTCGTTATTTTCATAACCGTTAAGGATCATAGAACAAGATGCATTTCGATCCGAAATTGCCCCAAAAAGGATAAATTCATCGTTCCCGATTTTTCACTTGTCCAACTAAGCTTAAAACGAAATCACCGTTAAATAAAAGTTAAGATGCTAACATTACTCATATTTGCAACTTGTAAACTTTTCACTCCCGAAAATTATTATATCTTAGGTGAATGTGCCATTTTGAATTTCAACCATGGATCAATGTTTTGCAAAATTTTATGTTTCACGTTCCACCCGAGAATAATAAGTTTGAAGGCGAGATCATCCCATGTAGCGACTTTCGTCTCGGCACATCCCAACCTTGCGGCTAAGTGACCAGGCTTTTGACACCCCACAGAGACTAGTATCGGGACTCACGGACCATAGGTTTCAAAAACTCTCAAGTTTCCCGTTTACACATAGCTTAAAATAGAATAGTCAAAGTTCAAAAATATATTTAAATTTAACAAAAAGAGATCTATTTATTAATTCACACTTAATATTAAACATAACATTTATGCAATTGTAACCCTCAACCTTTTAGAAGGCTGCAACATCGGTTGTGAGCCGGCAAGAGGTAGTAAACTTTTATCAGCCCACAGTTTATATTTATTATATATATATATTTCTTTCTTATATATAAGACTTCTTTTTGAAAAATTCAAGTATAAGTTTGAACTAAGACTAAAATTTTTGCTATATAATACATAAAAATTGTTGATTTAAGTTTAATCTCCAAAAACAGCACGTATATTAATCTGGTATTTTTTCATTTATTTATTATTATTATTATTATTTATATATATAAAGAAGACTTCTTTTTGAAAAAATTAAGTATAAGTTTGAACTAAGACTAATTTTTTTTGCTATATACTACATAAAAATTATTGATTTAAGTTTAATTTCCAAAAATAGCACGTATTTTAGTCTGGTTAGAAGCTTATGAGAAAAAACCACAAATTACATACATGAGCTTTTAAGATTTCCAAATAATCCTTGCTTAGCATTCTACTTATACTTAACTCTATCATTTTTCGTTCTTCGCAAATTTTCGCAGACGCTTAGCCTAAAAGTTAAGGAACAAGCTAGAGCTCAACACGCTCGATCGGGTCAAAATTTACTCTTATTCTACCCAGCAAGAAAGTCAAAATTGTGACAAAAACACTTATTTTATTTTTGAAAATTTTAATTTTTTTTAAAATTTAAGTGGTAAAAATGGGATTGCGTGAAAACGACGGCTGCAGGCATAATCAAATTGATAGATTCCCCCCCCCCCCATACTAAAACTAAACATTGTCCTCAATGTGAGATTCCCCCATACTAATTCCAATGCATATTCTTGATATAAAGGGGTCTCTACGCAAATCTAAAGCCGTTTATTAAGTATGCTAAAGATAAACGTTAGTCGATAAGATTTTAGGATATCGGATTCCCTAAATGAAGCTGAGGATATGAAGCTCGAATGTATGAATGGACAAAACCATGAACACGAGAGGCTTCAAAATCCGGGCAATCCTGGACAATAAAAATCACAAAACACTAAACACGAGAAAAGAAAGAGGCGAGCCTCCTCACATCATTTGTTAGAAAATAGATAAGAAGATAGAAACGCTTGTTTTTGTTAACCGAGCCGCGAGCTTGACTCGACCCCAAATTAAGTTGTCCATGAGGGAGCAAATGGAGAAGAAAATCTCAAACAGGCTTTCATTAATGTATGGATAAACATTATAGCACATGAAAGTTCCATCCCGATGAGATGCCACCGGCTCTAAGTGGAGATGCCGGGGTCAAAAATAGTGTCTTCACTCCCCGGTGGAGAGAAGTAAAGGAGAATCCGCAGGGTAGGTGGGAAACGGGAGAAAAGTCTGAATGACAAATGTGAAAGAATCGTCATCTTCAACATTTTGAGAAATATTAATCTCACCTCCCCCTGGGTAAAAACATTCGTCTTCATTAGATTCATCAAAATTGTTAATCACGGGTGCATCAGGCTCAAAATTTAAGCAAATCTCAACATCCGGTGGTTCCGAAGGAGGACAAAGAGATGACGGATAAAGATCAAAGTGGAATGATTCAAACTCAGGAAGCTCTAAAAGAGAGTCATTTGAATTATCAGAAATAACAATGCTAATCAACCCTTCCTGATCGGGTTCACCCTCAAAAAGAAACGAATCATACTCGGTAAGAGAGTTATTAGCATGAGTAGTGGTACTGCCACTTCTCGTCTCTTCCGTATGATCGCTAAAAGTCTCAAATTCAAGTAAAGAGTTATCCGAATAAGAGAGAGAAGTATTGGACTTCTCAAAGAATGAATCACTATCCGTGACAGGAATAGGAAATGAAGAAGAAGACTTGAACACATGATCAGGGGTAGGGTTGTCATTTAAAGATTCGATATTAGTAATAAGACGACTAATGTTTAATAATTTCTCACGAAGAATAACGTCTTGGATTTGAAGAATGTCTTCTAAGTCAAACTCTTTCTCTTCTTGATCAACATCATTCACCTCCTCTAAGCTAACGTACTCAATGTCCTCAAAATCATCGTTATCACTTGAAGTACCTTCATCGTTGGAATAAGATAAAATCTCAAAATGATTGTTCAAAGCATCAAAAGTGGAAGGATCTTCACAAACGGGGACATCACACGTATCTTCGGAAATACCCTTAAACTTACTTGGGATTGGGACAAGGTTCTCAACACTAGGAATAGTGTCAAGATGCTCGTCCCTCATACTTAGAGAGTTATCGGGCTCCTCGGGTGTGATTGCTTTAGGCTTGCTATATATAATAGTATACTCATCATCATCGTCAAAGAAAATAGTAGGATGATTCCAGCTTGGACAATTAATATATTCTGATAGCTCTTCACTAATATTTCGCACATCTTCAAGGAGTTTACTCATCAATTCTTGAATATCCTCTTGTTGATATTGATCGTCCGTCAAAGCATCCTTAATTTCGCCAAATCTCTCCCACGCTATCGATAAAACTTTTGGAATTACTCCAAAAGGTATACGACTAAATTTCCTTAAGAATGTGCAAATATCTTTCAAAAAGTTGTATCTAGCTTCTTCATCGTCAATCATAGAAAAATTCCAATATGGAGTAAAACTTTGAGCTGCCGTCTCCTTCTTCTCTTGTTGAATTCCTTTAAGAATTTGCAAATCATTCATGAGGTTAAGAAGCAATTCTTGCATAACTTCAGGTTGATTATGCTCTTCTTTCGTAGTTTGCTTAATCTTAAGAAATCTCTCCTCAGCTAGCAATAAAGCTATGCACTTGTCATTAGGAGGTATATGATCATACTCCTTTAAAAAGGCTTGAATAGTTTCCATTAAATCTTCTCGAGCCTGCAAAATTTCTTTACTCGTTTCTTGAGGAAATTGATGAATGTCGGGAAACTGCGGGGTTTGAAATTGGTTAAAACTGGAAGAATTAGAATTATAAAAATTAGGTTCATAGAAATTTTGGCTCAACGGTTGATACTGAAAAGTATCATGAGGACCCCCGCAGTTTTCACAACAAAGGTATTGTTGTGGAAAACTTGGCGAAGTTAGAGGAAAAGTATTATCGAAGTTTTGATCGAAACACGGGCTCTCATTGTAAACAAACGGAACTTGTGGTGAACAATCATAGCCAAAATGAGCATCGTTTCCACATAACTCACAAATATTCGTCTCGTACCGGGGTTGTGGAGGGTAGTCGGAAAATTTTTGATCATTATTGAAATAATTTGGTTTTTGATCATAAGCGAATGAATTTTCATTTCTCGAAGCGTAAAACGAACAAAATCCTCCTCTTAACGGTCCTTCACACCCGCAACAAGTGATTGGCTTTCCATCTCCATAAGTGCAATTTAAACAATTTCCAAGTACAAGATTAACACCACATTGCGGGCAATAATAAAATATAATATGAAATTTACCAGACTACCCTTGAGGACAAAGGAAGTAAGGAAAATTCTCACAAATATATATAATAATACGTATATTTACCGGTAAGTGATTACCGGGTCGTATTCCTCTAAGATTTATGAAATTGAGACCACGTTTGTTGTTTGGACAATGATTTGAATTGGTTCAAAGATGATTTGTTTTCTAAAATCCTAAAAGTGAGCAAGTTAAAGGATAATTAAAACTAACTTTAATAACGGGAATTTAAACTTTAACTACAAACGTAAAACGGGAATCCTAAATGGCGATTAAAAGCCCTAAATTTCCAAAATTAAACCTAAAATGAATTTTTCTCTTTTAATGCACTCTAATTGACTAAAAAGTAAGTTTAAATAAAACTAGAACAAAAACGGAGTTTAAATGAGCTTAAAAACACGAAAAACGTGAACGGAAACGAATCTCGTTCTTTGAAAATTGAAATTTTGCAATTTTAACCCTACGGAAACAAAACTATTTTTCCTAGGAACTATATGAATAAAGAAAATTTTCTAAAAAGAATTATATTTTTTTGATTATTTTTCTATTTTTTATGATTTTTTTAAAGTTTTAAACAAAATTAATTGATTAAAAATATAAAAGTTTACTCTAAAAATCCCGGAAAAATACTGAAGATAGATAAAGGTGTAAAGATTGTAGGAAAAATAAAAGCTATAAATTAAGCTAAATGAATAAGCCTGAATAAGCCCAAACAGCACACGAAGTGCTTAATAAAAGAAGAAGTGAAAAAGGGGGTAAAACAATTAAATGTGCACCTTAGGACAGAAAAGTCCCAAGGGCACGTTGGTGAGAGGTGTGTGGTGTTGTGTTGCTATAAAGGTTGAGGAGGGTAGAGGTCCAGGGTTCGAGCCTTGCTCACCCTGGATTTCCCCTCTTCCCTTTTTCTTTTATTTTTGCAAAACTTTTTTGAACAAAATTAATAAGCACCTGAAAATAAGCCCTTTTAATAAAGACAACTCTTAATTTTACTTAAGCAATAAGCCAAAAAAATTGAGCTTAATAAAAACAGAAAATACTTAACTCATATATTGCTTATTACACTAAATTTAAAAGACTAAAAAAACTTGGAAAAACTAACTATGAACAAAATAAACTACAAGCATTAAAAAAGCTAACCAAATAAGCATAATTGAACAATATTAAAGCAATTCAAAAGGCAATAAGATCAAAAAGTCAGAGAAGCATCTAGGCATAAAACTGAGACCCAGACAGGCCCTAAGGGACACTTTGAGCTTATTTTTCTATAAGCTAAAAAACACTTAAGACTAAATGGCTTATACATACTTAAAGCTAGAGCTACAAGCTTTCTAAATCTACCTTTGAAAACTAGTTTGGAAGAAATTTGCTTAATGAAAAAGGTAAATCAAAACTGTTTGAACTCAGAATGCACTGAGTTTTGCTTTTGGTTTAAAAATGACATAATTCAACTTTGACAGCCTAAATCAGATTACCTATTGAGCTTATTTGTAAGAAACAATATGAAAAAGATGACTAATGTCCTAAAAGCTATTTGTATGCTAAAAATTAAGATCTAAAAACTAAATTTACCTACTGATAATTAAGCTAGAATTTGACATTTTTGATGTTTTTCTATTCGGTGTGTATGACAACTATTTTAACCAAAACTGTCAAAACCACAAGTACGGGCTAAGATTATTGTTTCTACTCTCTAAAAACACTTGACTAAGAGCAATTTAAGCAATTACTATGACTAGAATTTACTAAATCTTAAAATGCATATTAAACTAAATTTATTTAAATAGATTCAATCTATAAACTAAAAATCCTAAAGACAACTTGATTTAAACCAACAAATCAACTTAAACCTAATCTTTTAATCCTAGAATTAAGATTTTAAACTCAATTAAAGGACTAAAAGGCCAATGGCAGTACTAACTCTCAGTTAGTACTGCTATCCCAAACACCCCTTTAAATTACTTAACTTCATTTGTGGCTTATGAAATTAAGATTTATAGCATAAAATGAAAATACCAGATAGTAATTAGTAAAAAACAATCTTAATAAGAATATTAGAACAAGCAAATAAGCCAGAAAACAACAAAACAGATTATGCTAGTAGAAGTAGATTTTAAGACAACTTTTAAGCATAAACTAGAAAACTAAGATCTAATGAACATAAGTCAAAAACAGATTATCAAAATGAGCAAAATAGTGAAACTAAACATTTAAAGGTAAAAATAGCAATAAAATAAGCAAAAATAAGCATATGCAATAATTGACAAGAAATTAAATAAAGACTTACTCAAGGTCCATAGAAATTTAATGAAGCCCTAACAACTAACCTAACAAACCCCTAGGTCCAAGCTTCTGAATCAACAGCAATTTCAAAACTAAAACCAAAACCAAGCTTAGATCAAGCTTTTGATCCAAAATTCTTCCAAATGTAAATGAGAACTTAAAATATTACAACCAAAACTTAAAACAAGCTTAAGGAGCATCAATGTAACAATGAAACAGTAACTTTGATGAATTGACAAGGAGAATGGAAATAGAACAATATTTTTGGATTTTTGATTTTATTGATAAATTGAGAGAGGTACAATACTTGGAAATGGAAATTACAAGGTAATTAAATTGCTAGAAAGTAAATTACATGAAATAAAATTGGTAAACCAATTCTAATGCATAAATTAGAGACCCCCTTCTAGCTAACTATCTACCACTATTTATAGGCAGCTTGAGGAGGAGCGTCTTCAGAGTGTGCTAGTTGTGTGAGGAGGTGAGTTGAGGTCTTCATTCATTAATCCTTAGCCCTTGGATCATTACTTGCTCTCTAAACCTTTTGATCTTGACCCTTAGATTACTTCCCACTGATAGATGTCTTACGGATTGCCAGCGTGGCAATCTGTTGTGAGCAGACATGCGTTTTGTATGTTGAGCTGACGTGTGTGGGTTGAGATGTGGATTTTACCCTGGTTGAGTTTAACCCTCTAGTTTAATCGGAGCAAGGTTCTTTTTAGTTTTGGCGGGAGATTGATGTAAAAGATGTACAGTAACAAGTCAATTTGACTGTGTGGGTTGGGTATTGACCGGGTTATAAGGGATTTGGGTTAGGTCGGGTCAAGGGTTGTTTATTTGGGCTAAGGTTTAGGATAATGGGGTTTTTGGGCTTTTAGAATTCAAGCCGGGATCAAAGATAAATGCGCCTTTGGCTCCGGTCTTTTACTCTTTTTTCTCGCTCTTTCCGATCTCGTGCATGGTTTTGTCATTTTTGTCTTTCTTTTTGTCCTTTTCTTTATATCCGGTACCTGCACATTAAATAACATAAAGCAAACGTATGTTTGCCAATTTAAGTCTGTTTTTGGTCATTTTGGGCCGTATTATAGGGTAAAAGTATGTATAAAATAACAACAACCAATGATCTTTGTAAACCTTGGCTAAGGAATCAGATTTGTTGGATGCATGAGAGAATAATGTAAACCTTCCCAGAGAATTTTAGCGTAGTCCAAATGCATGTTGTTGATAAAACAATAAAGCAGTTGCATTATCTGAACCGATGGTTGATCATGCCTTGTGGCTCTAGTGGTTAAGCATTGTGCAAAGATCTTGCAGAGTGTTTTCCATGGTCGTGGGAGTCCTTTTGACACAAAAATTGATGGAGATCGTAATGGCAGCTTAAAACCAAGATTATGACGAAAGAATTGGACCATTTGGCCAAAAGTTGAAGGATCAACAAATCCAGCGTGATTGTTGTCTGTAGCTTGAGGCAATTGGAAAATTCTTTTGAAGTCTGCTACATTCATTGTCAGTTCCTTAGTACCAAGTGAGAACTTAAACTGGTACCTTGATCCATCTTCCTTCAAAGTGTGCCAGAACTGAGATATATAAATCCAAGGTACAGCAGCAGACCCAACTACACTTAATTTCAGTGGATGATTGAGGAGAATTTTTTCAAGGATCTTGCTTTCATTAGGACATTGTGGATTAACAAGATCATACTTCTTGTTTGCATCCATGAGTTCGAATCGCTTGTTGGGAGGACACAGTTGATCTTGAGGAACATCTCTTTGTTGTTGTGGTTGTGCCATGATGAATTCTGAATGAGTAACAATAATGTGTAAGATAAAAAACAATTCTCATGTAACAATTTTGTCTCTTTCCGCTTTGTCTATTTTATATGTTTTGGCAATTCTTTTTTTACATATTTTGATCAGATTCTTTCTCATGTGCTTATTTCTGGCTTTTTCGAGCACATAACTGATTTGAAAAAAAAAATCCTTTACTATATATATAATATATATATATATATATATATATATATATATATAAATATATATAATATATTATATATAATACAACTCTTAAAAATAATCCTTTACTATATATATATATATATATATATATATATATATATAATAAGAATTATCAAAATATCAATTAATAAGAATTTCAAGAGGCTTTTTTAAAAAAGATTTACTTTAACCAAAGTAAAATCCAAAAAAAACCTTCACGAGTCGTATCCCGACGAGGCGTGAATTGAAAATCGAGGTTAAGTTTGTGATCGCGTATTTGAATGATCAAATTTTTGATTTGTATTCTATCTCTACTAATAATATGCAAAAACAAGTAAAAGCAAGCCTAAAACGAAAGCAATAAAGGATTTAAACTAAAAACGATAACGAGATCCTAAACCCGTGCTTTAAAAACCTAAATCTCCAAATTTAAACCCTACAAAAGCAAATTTATTTTTTAACAGTCCTAAATGATTAATAAAAATTTTAAGAAAAAGATTTATATTTTTTTGACTTTTATTTAATTTATTATGAATTAAAAACAGTTTTAATCTAAAAAATTAATTAAAAATACTAAAGTAATTTGGAAAATTCTGAAAAAATTATGAAAAGTACTTTGGACAATGCTTAATCTAGGAAAAATAAAATTGACCAACTAGCTTATCTCAATAAGCTAGAAATAAGTCTGAAAGGGCTAATGGCTAAAACTGGCAAAAAGGGTTAAATATTAAATGGTTTGAATGTATGACAGGTGAAAGTCCCAAGGGCAGTTGGTTGAGGTCTGTGTGTTAAATACGTTGAGATGTTAAAGGGGAGGTCACAAGTTTAACCCCTGTGACCTCTTTTTTTTTACAAACCATTTTAAAAAAAAAACTTTTTTAAAAATCTTAAAAAACAACTGAAAATAAGCACTTTTTAAAACTACAACTTTTTATGAAAACTGAAAATAAGCTTAGTAATAAGCTAATTAAAAATGATAGTTTGTCAAATTTTAACTAAATGAGATTATGCTAACTGTAAGGCTTTTTAGAGACTCAATAAGCAAATATTAAATAAATAAGCTAAACTTAGATTATAAGCTACATCTAATAAGCACTAGGGAACAAGAATAAGCAACTGAAATAAGCTATAAAAGGCTGAAAAACATGTTAAGACAGTAGGAATAAACTAACAGTTTTAAATGAAAAATTGTCAATTTTGAGCTAAGAATTAAGACCAAATAAGCAAATGAATTAAGCTATAAAATGAAAACAAGTTGAGATTAGACACTAATAAGCACATAAAAGCAATAATTAAGCAAAGAAGAAAAAAATGATAAGCTATAAAAAGTTAAATGAAAATGGGTTTTTGGACTGAAAACAAAGTTTTGGAAATTATGTTCTAAGACTAATCCTACATTTGCAGACTTGGTTTTAACCAAACAAATAAGCTCAAAAACTTTCAATAAGCTCAAACAAGCTAACTCAGAACAAAGAACAACTATTATCAAATGCAAAACCTAAAAAAACAGATTACACTACTTGAATTATGAGATTGAAAATGAGTATTTTAAAGACTAAGAACAAAAGACTCTCTAACATATTATGCTAAACCACAAACAACAAACGCAGGAACACAAGACTTAATCCTAATGCATCATAGCACTCAAAATGAACATGAAAATATGAATTTGTATCAATCTAAAGCCAATGATCAAAATAAGCAGTTCTAGCAAACAAAGACACCACAGACTTAAACTATAACTAGCTTAAACATTAAACTTGAACTTTAAACTTTAAAAACCATTAAAAACATATCCTAATACCTCAAATGAGTTAATCAAACTTGATTTTGAAAACAAAAATTGCACCAACAGTATTAACTTATAGTTAATACTGTTAAGCCAAACACCCCTTAAAAACCTGAATTTGCATTTTTAACTTATAAAACACATATTTAAGCTTAAATTTTGAAAGACCAGATTATGACTAAGTATAATAAGCAAAAACAAGTATAAATCAACTTTCAATAAGCACTTGATATAAGCAACAAGAATAAGCAGTCTAAGAGCTAAATAAGATAGATTATGAGAAAACTTGAACAAATAATATCTAAAGCCATAGACTAAACATGATAAGCACTAGCTAGCATAACTAAATAAAAATAAGCCATAAGCAACAGTAAATAAGCATAAATAAGCCAAAAGCATATTTAAGCTAAAATGCAAAAAGAGAGAGAGTACCTTGCCCTTTGCTCTAAACAAGGGCAAATAAGCTCTTAAGAGCTTTGTCTACAAGCTCTAGCTTGTTTAAAACAAGCTAGTAACCCCACAAACCCTTCCAAATCTGGCTTGTCATCCAAAATAGCTTTTTGAGTGACTTTTGAGTTAAAAAGACTTAAAACTCTACAAGTTGTGGAAAAGCTTGTGTAGTTCAAGTAAACAGCTTATATTGAGTAGACAAGAGCTTATGAGAGATTATAAAATACTTTTAAAAACAATGGAACATGAACTTTTAAAAAAACATAAAATTTAAACATAGAAACCTCAACTTTTCATTAAACTTAGAAAAACATTACAAGACTTGAAAATTAACTGCAATAAGCTAAAAAGTAAACTAAAAATAAGCTGTAAAACTAGATGCATTCAAAGGCTTACAAGGTCCCTATTTATAGAAAAATCTTCAAGTCTTAGGCTCTTCAAAGTGTGTTACTTATGTGAGATGAAAGAGAAGTGTGCTTCTTGTGTGAGTGCCTTCAAAATCTCATCCAAGCCATCCAATTTGTTTGGTCCCTAAGGAGGTGATCACAGCCCTTGATTTTTGTCTTTGTTCATCACCCAAATCTAAATCATCTCTCATGGCTATAATAGCTCACAAACACGATTCCACACAAAAAGATATCGAGGAGTAAGTAGTAGTAGAGGTATTATTATCCATCTTATTTACTTATCTTAATGAATTTTTCCTTTAAAAGCATGTAATGCCTTTTCCTTATTAATGAAATTGCTTTTACTTTAAAATGTGTTTTTTTACTTTTTATGAGAATTTTGCTAAATAAAGTATCATAAGCTTTAAATAAACTCTTCATTATAATGCGTCATTTGATCTCAATCAAGCTCTCTAGCCTCAAATAAACTACCTAGGCTTATTTGAGTTGGGTGACTTCAGTTATAAAGGAATTGTTAAGATGGTTGTTTTTAAGCTAAAATGGATGCTAAGCCAATCCAGGAAGGGCTTATGGGTTGTGTACAGCTTATTTAAAAGCTGAGCTTGTAGATTAAGCTCATTTGAGCACCTTTAATCCCTGTTTAGAGCAAGGGATCAAGTAAGTTCCATTTTGTCCCTTTTAGCTTAATTTTTGTCAATTTAGTTTGTTATTACTTATTATTCTGCTTAATTATTGGTCTTTTTTACTGCTTATCCATGCTTATTATGTTATTTATGTGCTTAATTGTCTTAGATATAGCTTTAGTTTTAGTTTTCAAATCATAGCATCAAATCTAATTGCTCCTTTGTTTGTTAAAAACTAGCTTATTAGTGTTTTACTTATTCTAAGTGCTTAATTTGTGGGTTTAATTTGCTTATTAAACTTAATAAACTTAGGCATTATCTTGTTTTTAAAAAACGAGAGCTAAAAGGACTTTTTTTCAGCTTCAAAAGAGAATTTAAAATTATAAAGGGGTGTTTGGCACAAGCTGGTATTTTCAGCTTATTGGCTTAATAAGCTGTTTGAATTTGCTTTTTATGATTTAGTTGCTGTATACTAAGCAATGATTCTTCATCTACACGAGCTTATTTTCTTATCTTTAACTATTGCCTCTAACTCTTACAATTGTCTAAAGAAAAGTCAGTTTTTGTTTTATTAATATTTTTAAATGTCAATGTCTTTGCAGATCTTTTTAAGACTTTATCACCTTGTTAGATTTGTTGTTTCCATCACTCATAGCTTATTTAAGCTTATTGTTATTTTAGGTTGCATTTGTTTTTTGAGGTTTAAAATAGTCAACAAGCGTCATTTAACATTGCTTATAATGTCTAGGTCCAAGTTGCTTAAAGACATAGTTCATTATGTCAAAATTAAAAAAAGCTCTTTCTATTCAATTTGCAAACAGACACAGCTGTGTTTACGTGCCTTATAAATAAGTTTTAAAAAGGGTTTTTTCCCAACAAAAGTAAACTTATTACTTGTGTGCTTTAAAGCGTTTTTGAAAAAAAAAAAATTTAAAAAAATGTATTAGTAAAAAAGGAAGGGGAAGAGAGGCCACAACGAGTTTCTTCGAAACCCGTGCCTCCCCTTTCCACCCCATCTTCCAACACTAGACTCCATGCATTTAAACACACAACAGCTCATAACTAGCCACTATAAGAACAATTACAAGTAAGACCCCACATCAACCTTACACAATCTGTGCCCTTTAATAGTGAGAGGTAACTGGGTCCTTTTTTTTTTCTGACAAACTACAACTAGTAAACTCCCTTTCTGTTATTCCTTTTATAAAAAAAACCTTCTTTTTAGTGTTATAGTAGCTTATTAAGTCATTTCTTCTTCTTCTACCTTATTTTCCTACTATTCAATTGAGCTATTTTTTCTTTTTCTTTTTTTCTTTCTAGCTTATCATTTTTAATAAATAGATTCATAGGGCAGTCTTAGGGTATTTTATTTTCCTTCTTTCCCTTTTATCCTCATTCTTATTCTTTCCCCTTTTTTTTACCTTTTTTCTCTCTTTTTTCTCTTTTTTTTTCTTTCATTTATTTTTTTTTTTTCTTTCTTTTCTTTTTTTTTTTCTTTTTTTTTTTATATGACTTTTTTTTTTTTTGTTTTTTTATTTTTTCCAGATTTTTTTTAATTTTTTTTTTTTAAATAAATATTAGGTATTTTTTATTAAATTTAATTTTCTTTTTTTTTCCTTAATGTTTACGTATCCTGCTCGCTAAGTTCTCAGTACATCTTCCCCTAGATTAAAATAGTTTTTTAAATTCATAATATAATGGAAAATAAAAAGAATCTCTAAGAGTGATCAAAAAAAAAAAATATAATAATTCTTTTCCCTTTTTCTCCTTTTTCTCCTTAATTCTTTTTCTCCTTTTTTTTTTTCCTTTTTTTCCCTTTTTATATCTCTTTATTTTTCTTTTCTTTTCCCCTTCCCCCTTTTTTTTTTTTTTCCTTGGAAAATTATTTTGTCATTTAGGATGTATAAAAAATTAAATTTTGCATTTTTTTTTTTATTTTTTAGGGTTTATATAAATTGTAATTAATTTTGATAATATTTTTGCTTAGGGATGTCTGTTTTTTTATTCTTAATTTCTTTCCTTATTCCCACGTTAGTTATAAAAAAAAAATAAAAACGGTATTCTTCTTCTCGTGTTTTTATTATATTTTTAACTAAAATTTTTAAATTTTGGCCTAAGTTAATAATATGTTTATAACCAGAATTTACGTGCTTTTTTAACATGATTTATATTAATTTTATTTTAATATAAAATAGATTTTAATTATTAGGATAATTTTTAATTTATAAATAATATTCGTTTAATACAACTGAAGAACTCGCCCCCCATTCCAACACCTAATAAGAACCCCACCCCACCACCCCACCCCCATTAAAACCCCCCCACCCCACCCCACCCCAAACCCCCACCCCCCCCCCCCATCCCCCCCCCACCCGCCCCCCCCACCACGTAGCGCTAAAACCATCCTCCTACACGCACAAAAAAACCACCCAAACAACAAACACCACAAAA
This sequence comes from Tanacetum coccineum, assembly GCA_026074375.1. Lineage (NCBI taxonomy): Eukaryota > Viridiplantae > Streptophyta > Magnoliopsida > Asterales > Asteraceae > Tanacetum > Tanacetum coccineum. Next base: position 29,873 of record BQNB010031547.1, on the reverse strand, counting down.
CAAACCCCCCACCCCCCACAACACCGAAAATACCACCTACACCCCCACGCCTACGCCGGCGGCCAACCCACTACACCCCGCACCAGTTGCTCGGTAAAAACCCTCTGCGCAATCAAAATGGTAACTCCCCTCCCAACCACATTAAACACCCCTACACACAATATATTCAAACGTCACCACAACTCCCAACCCAAGCGACATATCGCCTCTAAGTTTACCCCATAAACCAGTTAGATGTGATAGCCACAATCAAAAACACCCTAACAATCAATCAGCCACACCCCCCCCTACAAACAAAAACCCCACACCTCCAAAACTCCATAAACAACACACAACGACATAAATTTAAAAGGAGTAATAAAATGGTGTTGATTAAAATGTGATATTATGATGAAGTTCTAAATTTCTACACCCAATATAGGCGCCCCATATAAGTTTTAAAGAAATTAAGTTTTATGTATATTATTTAGGTCGCGTGCCCGGAAGACAGGGGTAGGTGAGGTTATAAAACAAACCACAGACACCAACCTCAACAAAAAAAACTCTGATTTACGAAATCCCTCAAACTAAATAAAAAAAAAAAAAAAAAGCAAAAAGACCCATCCTACCCCATAACCCCATCCTTACCCTCGTGAAGTTAATAAACATACCACGATTATAAAAATAAAATAAAAAATAACAAACAAAAAAACCAATAGCCACCAAAATACCCAAAAACCCTAAAACACACCCCCCCCCCACCCCCCCACCCAAACCCACACCATATCCCAACAATCAAACTTCTAAAAACAACAACATTACTAAAAAAACAAAAACACAAAAAACCCCAACGTACAAAACAATAACAAACAACCCCCCCCCCCCACCACCCAACCCCCCCCACAAAAAAAAAAAAACCAACCCCCAAAAACAACCCCAACCCCCCAAACAAAAACCCACCACAACAAAAAATACCCAAACCAAACAACAAACCCAAACCACCAACAACAACCCAAACACCACACCACACAATAAAAAACAGCCCCAACACAAAAAAAAGCACCATAAAAAAAAAAAAAAAAAAAAACCACAACCCAACAAAAAAAGAAAAAAAAAAAAAAAAAAAAAAAAAAAAAAAAAAAATAAAAAAAAAAAAAAACAAAAAAAAAAAAAAAAAAACAAAAAAAAAAACACCACAACAACTCACCAAACACAACAACCCACAAAAAAAAAAAATAAAAAAAAAAAAAAAAAAAAAAAAAAAAAAAAAAAAAAAAAAAAACAAAAAAAAAAACCCAAAAAAAAAAAAAAAAAAAAAAAAAAAAAAAAAAAAAAAAAAAAAAAAACAACCACAAAAAACAAAAAAAAACAAAAAAAAAAAAAACAAAAAAAAACAAAAAACCAAAAAAAAAAAAAAAACCAAAAAAAAAAAAAAAAAAAAAAACACCAAAAAAAAAAAAAAAAAAAAAAAAAAAAAAAAAAAAAAAAAAAAAAAAAAACAAAAAAACCAAAAAAAAAAAAACAAAAAAAACCAAAAAAACAAAAAACAACCCACAACTCCACACCAAAGCACAAACAAAAAAAACCACAACACCAAACCCAACACCACCAACCCACAGACCCAACCAACACACCGAAACCACACACACAACACCCCAACAACGCCCCCAGCCTTCGAATAAAAAACAACGTGAGAGGTGTGGGGAGTTTAGGAACCACACAACACCAAGTGCATAAGGCTTGATTATTAATAGTAAACTATAGAACGGTAGCCCACACAACAGAGCCGCCTCAAAACACAAGCGGTGTAGGGGGAGAAAAAAAACACATTACTAACCCACAAACCCACATGCGACCCAAACCAACCAATCCACCCACGGACATTGAAAAAAAAAAATTAAAAAAAAATAGCCCTAATGGAGATGAAAGAAAAAGAAGCCAGTCACCATGAAGCGTTGCGGCGCGGAGTGAAGGAGAGATGACAGGCCCCCGAACCACACATAGGGCAAGGCCAGGTTGATTTTCACCAGTAGTCAAAAAGAGAACAAAAAAAAAAAAGAAAAAATGTGTGGCGCAGTAACCGCCGAGCACGACCACTAACTACAAACTACACAACCGCCCCAAACCAATCGCAACAACCTAACCAACATATACCAAACCCAAACCACCGACAAACCTCAAATCCAATCATAAATTTCATCACCTAACCATTCTTACCCTTAACCAATGCAATACAGTATTATCCATACACACAATCCGTATCAAAAACAGCTACCCACAAACCCAAATCATTTAACCCCACAACCACAATCTCTAAACCCACAACTCATTCTAAAACACTCTAATACCCTAAAAATCTTCATGCAAAACTGCCTAGACCATACAAACAACACTAACCCTCACACCAACCAATCACATCCACCACCCCACACCCACCCCACCCACCCCAACACACAACCCCCCCCAGACCCCCCCTCCCGCCCACCAAACCCCCCCTCTCCCCCACTTCATGGATCGAAAATTAAGGCAACCTCAGGCACCAAATTAGGTTACGATTGTCCACAACCTCAATAAGTTCCTCTCCGTTTGTGTACAATCCCATCAGAACCCCAACAACCCCTTGTTACGAAAAAAAAAAACAAATCAAAAAAAGTTTCCGAATCAAAAACAAAAAAACATTTCAAACTTAAAAACTCTTTCACACAAACTTACCCAACGCAAAAACACCACAAACAAACCAATAACCCCTCACCTCCCTCCCCACCTACCCAACCCTCCCACCAAGATATTATCTAAATATTTCCTTCCCCCCCCCCACCCCTACCCAACTTAGAAGTGCGAACACTCCACACTCCACACGCGGCGCGGGGGGAGGTCCTCAAGAACACTATTATTAAATCCCAATTGCTTATTAAATTTTTATTTTATCTTTTTTCAAAATAATAATCCAGTGTCCCACACACTTCGCTGCACAAACAAACAAAATCATCAACATTAAATCAAAATTACTATAATTCACCTTCCCAGTTAAGGGGGGAGAGAAGACCACTATTAGCAAAAACACAAATAATACACACCCACAACCCCCCATCAACCCCCCCTCCCCCCCCTCAAACCACCCCATCCCCCACAACACACCCCAAATCAACCCCCCCCCTATCCCATTCAACAAAACCCAGTCAATCACAAACCCAACACCCACCCCCAAAAATACCAAACAAAAAAATCCAAACCCCCTTCATTCAAAACCCCAACATTCAAACACATTCAACATTCCACAATCATCAAAAACAATCACAAAATATCAACACAAACACAAAAACCACCATACAATAACAAAACCACCCACCCCCCCAACCCATCAACCAACAACCCAATAATCAAATTCAACAAATTCAAAAACCCCCTAAACCCCCCAAAAAAATCACACACCAAACACACACAACAATATACCCAACCACACCAAAACACCCACCCCCCCCCCCCCCCCACCCCCATACAAACAACCCAAACAAACACACAAACCTACAACCCCCCCCCCCTACCACACACCCAAAAAACCCAACCACCCCGTCCCCATCCAAAAACCAACCACAAACCCCCCCTCCCCAACCACAACCCCATAACACCAAACCCCCCCCCCCCCCCCCCCCCCCGCCCCCACCACCCCCCCCCCACCCCCCCCCCCCTACCAACCCCCCCGCCCCCCAACCAACCCCCCCCCCCCCGCCCCCCCACCATACCACCCCCCCCTCCCCCCGAACCAACCAACCCCCCCCCCCCCCCCCCGCCGAACCCGACCAACCATTCCACCACCACCTCAAGGCCACGAGAATAGAGAGGAAATTTTGCAAACTAGAGAAGAAACCCTAATGAAAAATCCTTATTCAACAAATTCAATTCAATTCAAATTCAAAAACCATTTTTAAAAAAGTTTAATAAACAAAAAAAAATTACAAAAAAATCGAAAGAAAACCTTTTAGAGATAACGGCCAAAGGTCATAAATAAAATTAATTATAATAATCGCTACTACGTAAGCTTGGGAGAAATTTTTTTGAAATTTCCAAATTCCGCAGCATGCTCAAACCTAGAAGGATATAACAGGAATTGCTTCATAAACTTCTTAAAGATTTTCAAATTATAAGTGAGGAGCTAGCATAATATATTTCTCCTAGTTAGAATCGTTCTGTCTTCTACGACGATGATGATGATGAGTACACTATTCAATATAAGGAATATTTAGAGAATTCGTCTAATGAAATCACACCCGTCTTACCAATCAAGGAACCCGATAACTCTCTAAGTATGGGGGACGAGCATCTTAGCACTATTCCGAAAACGGAACCAGACAAAGTAACAAAGTCTAGTGTTGAGGACCTTGTCCCAATCCCAAGTGAGTCCAAGTGTATTTCCAACGATACGTGTGATGTGCCTTTTTGTGATAATACTCCTCCTCTTGATGTTTTAAACGATCACTTTGAGATTTTTTCTGATTTTAACAATGATTGTACTTCAAGTGATGACGATTCTTTTGAGGACATCAATTATGTTGAGGCATCACCTCCCGATTCTGAGATCGTCAGCTTAGAGGAGGTGAAGGAAGATATACTTCATGAGAAATTATTGAATATCAATCTTCTTATTGCTTGTGATTTACCTTCGAGTGATGATTTCTCTCCCATTAGTATTTTTGAGGAAAAATCTGTGACTTTCTCTAACCTTCTCTTCGATTTAAATGATGATTTTACCTCTAGTGATGACGAGTCACTATCCAATGAGGACGTTCCAGAAGATAATGTTAAAATTTACTCGAACCCTCTTTTCGCATATGATGACGAATACATTTCTAGTGACGTAAATCCTCTTTTTGATGAGGTGTTAGAGGACATCAAAAGTAAGGACTTTTATTTCTATAACCTTATGGAGACCGGCTTATTGGATAGTCCCACACCTCTTTCTGATGCTAATCGAGGATGTGTATTTTGACCCAGGAGGCATAATTGATGATATCGATCGTTTTTATTGGATATGATATTTTCACGGAAAATGAAACGTTGATTCTATGATCGGAGGGAGATATAATCTATCTTGAGAATTTGCTTATTGATGACACTATCCCTAATCTCCCTCCCGAGGTGTTTTTAGATCATGAACCAAGAAGCTTAAAGGATGAACCTGATAAGGATGATTTGATGACATAGGACAAAGTTTCAACCTCGGGATTTGGGAGATAATTTTTTCTCCAACATATGTGAAATTACCCTTTGAGGATCGCTATTATCTTTCTTTCACATATGTTATCCGAATCTTTCTTTCTTATTTCACCTATTCGGTTGAATTTCCTTTTCCTTTCTCCTCCGGGAGTGAGGATATCATTTTTGACCCCGGCATCCCCGCTTTTCATTTTTCTCTAAAGCCGGTGGCATATGAATGTCCAATGGAAGTTTGCTCTTCCACTTGTTTCGTCCCTATTATCACGATGATATAGGGTGAGTCAAGCTAGAGACTCGCATAAAAACAAGCGCTTCGTGGGTTGCAACCCATGCTTATCCCTAGTATTAGTAATTTAATGAATAAGTATGTTGAGATGAGGCTCGCCTCTTCCTTTCTCGTGTTTCGTGTTTTGTGGTTTTATGTCCAGGATTGCTCGGATTTTGAAGACTCTGGGCTACGGGATGTTTTGTCCATGCCGTTCCACGATAATCCATTCTAAATCCTTAGCATGCTTATATTGGGAATCTGATATCCTAAATCCTTTAAATATTCGACTAACGTAATCTATTAAGCCATACTTAATAAACGGCTTTTAGATTGCGGAGAGACCCCATTTATATCAAGATTATGCATGAAATTAGTTGGGGCAATCTCACATTGAGGACAATGTGTATTCTAGTAGGGGAATCTATCAATTGATTAAACCCTGCAAACCGTTGTCTCACGTAACCGTTTTTTTCTACCAAAAATATGTGATTTATGTAAAAATAGCAAAATTTTAAAAAAATTTGTGCATGATAAAGTGAAAAAAGTGAGAAATATTGGAATAAAGTGGTGAAATAAGAGTGGTGACATAAATAAAGGTGAGTCTAGAAATAAAATTGTTGATCCGACCTTAGAGTTTTTAATACCTTTACTTTTTCCTTAGACATATTAAATCGAGTTGTTTCTAGTCATATGTAAGGCTTATCTATTATGCCAAACACGAAATTATTAGAATAAAGGATGTTGCCATGAGTCTATGTGCCATTGTTAAAGTGCCGATCATTATTCGCTAGGCATGCAATTCGCAAGTTCTTTTCTTAGAGATTATTAAATTGCGAAGAACGAAAATGATAAAGTCCGAGTAAAAAGTCCATGAAATTAAACATGGAAAAGTTGGTTTCCATTTTCTTTAAGAGCTTATAAGTATAATTGTGCTTTTTCCACCCATTAATTTGTTTCACTTGTATATTAATAATGTGTAATAAATAAGGTCGGTTCAACTTAATCTTTAGTGAATTCCCACTAACTTGGAAGACGATGCCAATAAAATAGGTACACATCGGGATTCGGAATTTTGGCATACTATATATATCATATGAAATAATGCTTTACATTTTTTTTTATACCTTAAAGAGCCTTCGTGTTATGGTGTAATAAGTTAATCTTGAGATTACTTATGCCTTAAAGAGCCTAAAGGGTATATGGCGTAAGTGATGAAATTGTTCATAACCTTCAAGAGCCATTGGTATATGTTGAATGTATTAATCATGTTTAATAAATGATTTGTTTGTAAAACCTTAAAGAGCCTTAGTGGTATATGTGCATATTAAATCTCACTTTGATTTATGTCTTAAAGAGCATAGGTATAAAAGTAAATCAAGTAATATATAATAAGTACCTAAAAAAAGCCAAATTTCGGTCACCCTCGATGGTAGACTCATCGGTTTTCAACGATAGGGGTAGAACTATTTTCTACTTCAACCGTGCCCGCTTTATTTTCTGGATTTAATAATATCGAAATAAGTCGAAGAACCTTCGAGTATAAGACAAAATAAAATCTTGCGTACCAAATAGGAATAAGGGAGGAAAAGTAATAGCACAATTATTATTTTATGATAATGTTAGTATCATGACTTGTAGTTGACAATGATCTTGTTTTTAAAGCTTAGTATAAAAAAGTGAAAGTTGAGGATGATGAATTTATTTTGCTTGTTCCATGATCCTAAGTATTATAAAAGAATAATGAAAAGCATAATGTTATGAAGTGTAGAAGTATGGAAAGTTATGAGAAAAAAAGAAAAAAAATAAAAAAATGTTGAAAATGGACAAACGGGGCGTTTCTTAACTTTTGATTTCTTAATCCCTTTAGAAAGATATTTAGCCTACTTTTCGAGGTAAATTAATCAAGGGGGATAAAGAATCATAGGTTTCCTAAAGTATTATTTATTACGTGAGGACACGGCAATACCGTAGTATGGGGGATTTTGGTATGTGCTTAATTACACATACCTTTTACCTTATTAAACAAGCTAAAAAGACCAAAAATGACCAAAAACATGATAAAAATACATTGTATAACGTTTGATTTTTGGATGTGTGACTTGCGGGTACGATATTGATTAAAAAGACAATAACGAAGTAAAAACGACAAAGCCGAGCACGGGAATGGAAAGGGAATACGAATAGTTCAAGGACAAAAACGTACCATACTCCTAACGACCAACCTTTCCCCCTCAATAAACCGGTCAAAGCCCAAGTCCTAAAACTAAAAAAGAAAGCAATAAGCCCTAAACCCTTCTATAATAATACTTAGCCCAAATTATTCTTAAAACTCCCTTTTACCAGGCCTAAAATTTCAACCGAGCCCAAATTCATAATAGGTCCAAATCTAGTCAATGGTATAAGAAGGGTCAACCAAGTCAATGTTACTATTTCACTATCCCCTTTCCCTCCATCTTACTTTTACAGAGCTAACAAATGTACCAGGGTAAATCGAGCTTGCAAATTGCTTCTAAAAGATAATCCCTGACATGTCTGACACATTGGGAATGACACACTAGCGATCCTCAAGCCTCCCATTGGCTGTTGCACGTGGCATAAGATCCAACGGTCAAGATTTGAAGATTAGAAGCGGTTATGAGTGGGGGGTGAGATTAGAGGATTGAGGAGCATCCCTGGATCTAGAATCATCTCCTCATGGCTATAAATAGCTCACACGGTTCACACAAAGAGATATCGAGGAGTAGAGTAGCTTATTTCTAGCTTATTAAATCTTATCTTAAATGTAAAATTCCTATTAAAAGCCATGTAATCCTTTTCTTATTAATGAAATTGCATTTTACTTTAAAATTGTGTTTTTACTTTTATGAGAATTTTGCTAAATATGATCATAAGCTTTAAATAAGCTCAATAAGCTCTCTTATAAGTTGCATTTGTCTCAATCAAGCTCTCTAGCTCAAATAAACTTACATGGGCTTATTTGAGTTGGGTTATTCAGTTACTAAAGGAATTGGTTAAGATGTTTGTTTTTAAGCTAATATGGATGATAAGCCAATCCGAGAAGGGCTTATGGGTTGTGTACAGCTTATTTAAAAGCTGAGCTTGTAGATTAAGCTCATTTGAGCACCTTTAATCCCTGTTTTGAGCAAGGGATCAAATAAGTTCCATTTTGTCCCCTTTAGCTTAATTTTTGTCAATTTAGTTTGTTATTACTTATTATTCTGATTAATTGCTTTTACTGCTTAATTTAGCTTATAACTGCTTATCTATGCTTATTATGTCATTTATGTGCTTAATTGTCTTAGATATAGCTTAGTTTAGTTTTTCAATTCATATCATGCAAATCTGTCTTTGTTTGGTTAAAAATAGCTTATTAGGTTTAGCTTATTCTAGTGCTTAATTGTGGTTTAATTTTGCTTATTTGATCTTAGTAAACTTAGGCATTAATCTCTTTTTGAAAAATGAGAGCTTATAAGGATTTTTTTTCCAGCTTTAAAGAGAATTTAGAAATTATAAAGGGGTGTTTGGCACAGCTGGTATTTTCAGCTTATTGGCTTAATAAGCTGTTTGAATTTGCTTTTTATGATTTAGTTGGCTTTACTAAGCATGATTCTTCATCTACAACGTAGCTTATTTTCTTAACTTATTGCCTCTTAAATTGTCTAAAAGAAAAGTTAGTTTTTGTTTTAATTTGTTTTAAATGTCAATGTGTGCAGATCTTTTTAAGCTTTTATCCTTGTTGGTTTTTGTTGTTTTCAGCTTATTTAAGCTTATTGTAGTTTAGGTTGCATTTGTTTTTAGGTTTAAGCTCATTTACATTGCTTATAGTGTCTTGGTCTAGTTGCTTAAAGACTTAGTTCATTTGTCCAAATTTAAAGCTTTCTGTCAATTTTGCAGCTTGTTTAGGGCTTATTAAATAAGTTTTAGAAAAGTTATTTTCACAAAAGTAGCTTATTTACTTGTGTGCTTTAGCTGTTTGTGAAGAAAATTTAAAAAAATGTTTAGTAAAAAGGGTAGGCCACAGGTTTCGAACCTGTGACCTCCCCCTTCACACTCAATGCATTTAACACACACTCCTTAACCAAACGTGCCCTTGGGTCTTTTCTGTCAAACTCCCTTCCTGTTATTCTTTTAACCTTCTTTTTAGTTTTAGCTTATTAAGTCATTTCTGCTTATTTCCTGCTTATTCGTTGAGCTTATTTTCTAGCTTTCATTTTTAATAGATTCTTAGCAGTCTTAGGTATTTTTCTTCATTTTTCCAGTTTTTTTTAAATAAGTTTAGTATTTTTAATTAATTTTCTAGATTAAAATAGTTTTTAATTCATAATTAATAAAATAAAAGTCAAAAAAATATAATTCTTTTTCTGAAAATTATTTTTAGTCATTTAGGATTTATAAAAATTAAATTTGCATTTTTAGGGTTTAATTTTGATAATTTTGCTTATATGTCGCGTTTTAAATTTCCCGGGCTGTTTGTTTGACAGTGTGTACCCCATTTGACCCATTTTGCTTATCTTGCTTATTTTAGCTTAATGTTCTGTCTTTTTAGCTTATTAATGTTTTGTTTAGCTTATTAGGGTAATTAGAACTTAGTTTAGCTTAATTTGAGCTTATTTAAGCTTATTTGCAAAGTTAAGTGTTTTTGTGGCCTTGTTTTTAGCTTTTCTCTTGTTAAGCTCAATTCAGCCCCTTTTCCACTTATCTTTGTATAGTTCAAATTTAAAGTATGGCTTGCAGAAAGGCTAGCTTAATTGTAAGGGCTATTTTAACGGATGGATCCATTTGGGCATAGAATCTATTTACCAGCATAAAAATTTAGCTAGAAAAGCCATCAAAGCTGTTTGGCTAAACACCATAAGTGTTTTTGCTTAATTCGCAGCTTATTGCGATCAGCTGTGTAATCCAATTGCATTATTCATAGGATCCTTTCAACCTTAGCTAATTTGTGTATTTTTTTAGATTTTTTTTATAAACAGTTAGTATTTTTTATAATTTATTTTCATTAAAAACTTAAAATTTTTTATAAAAATTAAAATAAAAGTCAGAAAGATATAAATCTTTTTTTAAAAAATTTTCTTTTATCAAATGGTTTCTAGGAAAAATAAACAGTTAGTATTTTTTATAATTTATTTTCATCGTGAAAGTTGGAACGTTCTTTTAAGTCCTTGGTTTTTCTTTATCAAATGGTTTACTAGGAAAAAATTAGAGCTTTCTAGGGTTCAATTTTCAAAAGTTCATTTTTTTTAAAATGGATTACGATCCCGTCCTTGTTTTGACTCGTTTTTAGTCCTTAATCAACTACTCCGTTTCGATCTAGTTTTTTAACTTCCATTTTTAGTCAACTAGTACCCATTAAATAGTTAAAATCATTTAGGATTAAAATTGAATAATTTAGGTTTTTAGCTCGCGTTTTTACGTCACCGTTTTAAGGTTTAAGTTAAATTGCTTACGTTTTAGGTTTACTTTTGCTTGATTTTGCATTTTTACTTGTAGTAATAGAAAACCAATCATAATCTTGTCATATTCAAACATCGATTATCAATTCGTCATTCGATTTTCAATTGCACACCTCGTTGGGACATAACGACCCGTGAAATCAAACTTCTGGATATATTGATTCTATTTGTGAATTTTGACTTTTCGCCTTGGTCAAGGGCGATTGGTTAGGATTTGCATTGCCTAGTATTATATATATACTATAATACAAATCACAATTCAATGGCCAAGATCAAACTTTGTTCGCCTCACACAAGAAGCACAATGATTGAGCTCGTCTCTATAAAGTAAGCATAAGAAGACCTCAAGTCTTAGTATAAATAGGACCTTAGTCTATCTATTTCCCTTTGTCAAATTTGTTAAGTCCATTTACTTGTATTAACAGTTTGTACCATTATTCTTACTGCAATTTAAATATTTATCATTTAATTTCTGTCTTTTAAATACTTACAATTTAATTTTCCAAGTTTATGAAATTTAAGAGTTTTCCTTTAAATCATTGTCATTTACATATTCTGTCTTTTAAATACTGTGTTAAGGTTTTATAAAACTTTTTGAGTCATTGGAAACTTATATAAACACTGATTTCATATGAAAAGGGGTATTGGGCTAGGGTTTGGGCTTTTGTTGTGGGCTCTTGATCCGGGTATGGTTTTTAAGGGGTTTAAGGCCCATTAAGCCTTAGGGACCAATATGGTAACTTTCTGAAACTTGGAGGGTTGATTTGAAACATTTTGAGTTTTTGTCTTTTATTGGTTGACTTTTGTTGACTGAGAATTGACCAAGGGTTGACTTTTCTTGGCTTTGGCTTTGAATCTTTGGCTTCTCTTGTGCTCTTCCGTTTCTCGTGTCCGTGTTTGCCCCTTTTTGACGATTTTCTTGTGATTTTTGATATATCCGTACCTGCACACACAAAACACAAAAACAAGCATCTTTTTGCCATTTTTAGACTGTTTTGGGTTTAATTGGGCTATTTTAAGTATAAACGGATATGTGTATTTTACACTTATCAATAGGTTTGGCCCAAAGTCAAGCACAACAACCCAAGAAGGGTTTTATCTCTTATAACTATATAAAGCCCTCTCCAAGTGTGGAGAGGGTGTTGCTTCTCATTTTTCTTTCTATGTGCAAGTAACCATCTTTATTTTCTCTCTTTGTCTCTCTCTCTTTCTCTCTCTCTCTTTAGTTCTTTTCCTTTCTCTCAAAAAAAAATCCGTCCCCCCCCCCCCTTTCTCACTACCCCCCCCCCCTCCCCTGTTGTGTTTAAAGCTGATTTGGAAAATGGAAATCATCTAACATGTGGTATCAAAGGAAGCTAAATGGGGGTTGGGTTTTAGTGGTTTCTTTTTTTGTAGGTGGATTTTGAAGCCCTTATTTTTTTGGGTTTTTCGGCTTATTGTTCTAAGCTCCTTAGCATTTCGGGCTTATTTGGTTTTTTCGTTGATTATTGAATACTATAAAGCTCATATTCTTTTTATGATTATTGAATATAAAGCTCATATCTTTCTTATTTAATATCTAATCTAGTTTGTTAAAACCTTTTTTTCGTGGGCTTCTTGGGCTTTAAACAAATTATTAAACGTATTTCTTACTTATGTAAATCACGTCTTATTTTTAGTTTCATTTTTTTTCACTTCTTGTAAACTTTAGTGCCAATTTGTTTGTGTCTTGTTCTTTCACTTGGGTTTCTAAACAGTTTTTCTTAAAACCTTCATTTGAGCTTATTCTATAGTTTTTTTATTGCATTTTTTTTCTCTTTCGTGGCTTATTTGCTCCAAAACAGCTTCTTAAAGCTTCTTTAGAGCTTATTTAGTAACGGCTTACTTTTCAGACAAGTAGCTCCAAAACCTTGTTTAAGCTTTTTGGTTTTATTTGTTGCTTATTCGTTGGTATAGAATCTTATTTAAGCTTATATCTCAAGCTTACTTTTAAGTGCTTATTGTTGGTTTGGCTTATTTCATCTTTGTGGTCCATGGTTTGTAACATCAAGAGACAAGATCCATTTTTTAAGGTACAAGGACGTTTTGTTTGTTGGTTATGTAACAAGACAAAGACAAGGATGGTTGTACGTTTTGGTTTTTTATGAAGGATACTGAACTAGTTCATTCTTCATCAACCGAACAAGTAAGAACTGAACAACTATCAATCTTGTAGGAACCGAACAACTATCAATCTCGTAGGAACCGAACAACTATCAATCTTGTAGGAACCGAACAAGTAGGAAAACAACTATCAATCTTGTAGGAACCGAACAACTATCAATCTTGTAGGAACCGAACAAGTAGGAACCAAACAACTCAAAATCTATAGTTAACCGAACTACTCATACACGTTAAAGTAAATTTCGGTTTCGAGTGTCGTTTAACTATGAGACTTCTAACATATACCATTGTGATGGTGATCCTTTTTCGATCAACGTGATGTATTTGCTTTTCACCGACGACAACCGTAGCATTTCGCGAGATCAAATTTACATACGTTGCATTTCTATAAGTTTGAAACAAAAATGATGACAAAATGGAGGGAATTTGTTTTTCTTAATTAACATCTTTTGGCATTTGTCACATGCAGTCCCTAAGTTTCAAGTGAATTTCACCATTTGTCCTTTCTTTGTTTATTAACCCTTTTTGTTGAAACAAGTTTACACCGTTAGTCCTTAATTACTTCAAAACAGCCCGTTACTCATCCATAGTGAATCGTCATTACACCGTTTGTCCTTATTTGAGTTTTAATCAACTGTTAATCAGTTCAACGATTGTGCACCGTTCATCGTTTTAAGCTTATTTTTCGCCAACAAAAGCTCAAGTTCTTCAATTTCAATGACGATTTCCACAACAATTAATCATTGTATCATGGTTTCTTCTTGATTTAGTAAAATCCCGTAAAAGATTCCATTCTTTTCTCGGTTTAAATCATAAATTTGTAAAATCCCGTGATCGTTAATTGATTTCAATCCACAACAACAATCACTTTACCTATTTAAGATCCTTTCATATCAGTTCACATCACTTTTGCAATGTAGACTCATTAAGAAATCAATGCTTTTAGAGCACAACGAATTGCAAACACACATGATCCTTTGGCATTAATGGAAAACACTCAGACATCGTTTTACACAGATCACTCATCACTCATTACCTACCTACAACATCCACAACCAAACAACAACTTTGTCCCACAACCTTCATTCAACACGAACTACATATAACAACCAATGCAAAATCCCGAAGATATCTCAGATCCTACAACTGCATTAGACATGGAACTTGAACTCATGTCTAAGGCATTTCAGCTAAACAACACCACTCCAACAAACAACAACCAAAGAAGTTCATCAAACCCTTGCTACAGTTAGATTGCATAATCGGGTATGAATATAGATCAAGACAGAAAAATGCTAATGGTTGATGGTAATGTTGGGAACCAGTTTAGACAGAATGCAGTGCAAAATGTAGGACATTTGGTTGGGCAGAATACATTTCAGAATCAGGGTATTCAGAATGTTGGAAATCAGAATGGGCTCATTGTTATTTTGGGAATTGCTAATGGTAATCATATAAGGTGTTACAACTGTCAAAGAGAGGATCATCTTGCCTGCAACTGTACAGTAAAGCCAGGGAAACAGGATGCTGCTTATCTTCAAAAACAGATGCAGATTACTCTAAAAGAAGATGCAGGGATACAACTCACTCAAGAGGAATTTGATTTCATGGCTGATGCGGGTTCTTATGAAGATATTGAGAGAGTCAACTGCACTTTAAAAGATAATTTGCAGCAAGCATTGACATCGGGTACTCTGACTGACAAAGCTCCCATCTACGATTCAGATGAATCAGCTGAGGTACACCATTCGGAAAAGTGTTATGATAATGATATATTCAATATGTTTACTTAAGAAGAGTAATATACTGAGCTACTCGAGCCCATTCTTGAATCACACCAAGTACCACATAATGATAGTAATGTTATTTTTGAGGTTTCTAGTATGGAACAAAGTAGGGGAACAGTAGAACGGCATCCTGCTACTCCTGAGGAAACACGTGCTTTATATGATTCATTATATAATAATTTAGCTACTGAAGTTGAGAAAGTCAACTCGGTCAATCGCAAGTTAAGAGAAACTAATGTTGATTTGACCACTGAGCTTGCTAGATATAAAAATCAAGAAAAGTGTTTTGAAATTAGTCAAGAAAAATATGACAAACTTGAAAGATGTTATTAAAAGTCTGTTTATCAAGAACAATGTCTTACTAAAAAGATAAATGCACTTCACTTAAGTTCCGGTAAACAAATAACGACTTTGAATGAGGAAATTTCAAATCTAAATAAACAGCTTTCAATGGAAAAATCAACTGTTTCTTCTCTTCTTAAAGAAAAGAAAAGGTTGAACTCTGATTTCAAAATATGTAAAGACGAGCTTCTTGATAAACAAATTCATCTTGAGAATAAGATAATATTTTGGTAAAAACGGGTCAATCGATTCAAATGATGCACATGCTTTCACCTAAGCCAGATTCGTTTTACCATACCCAACAAAAAATGGCTTTGGGTTATCAAAATCCTTTTTATCTCAAGCAAGCTCTATAGAAACAATAGAGTTTGTATAATGGCAAAGTTCTATTAGAAAAGCATGATCCTCCTGTTGTGTATGATTCAGAGGAGATACTGGAACTTGCTCAAGAGAGTCGCTTAAAAATGAATCAATTAAACAAAGAAATAAAACCGGAAAATTATACAAAGATTAATCATCTTTCGGGGGTTTTTGTTTTTCAAACGGCCAAGTCACGTGAAAAGTTGTCTTTTTCAAATACTTCCAAAACTGCTAATGTTTCTAAATCATTTTCAATACCAAATGAAGATTTTTCAGATGATACTACACCAAGTGTTGCACGAAAATTTCTAAATGAGGTAAAAAGCACCATTGTGACTCTTCAATGTGTTGTCAAACAAAAAATGACTTTGGATATACACAATTGGTCTTCTTCTGCTCAACAAGAGATTCACAAAATTGTAAAAGATGAAATTTTCCCTATCGTTAACCAAGTTGACGCTAGAGTGCAAAATTTTGAAATACAATTTCTAAAAGAAGCAGCCAAATTTGTTTGAGACTTCCAATCTCTTGCAAAAGAAGCCGATGAATCTCTTGCTAAGCACAAGGCATTGGAATTGGAATCTGAGCGTCTTTTGAGAGCAGTTGTTAGTCAAGATATTATGTCTATTGTGCAAAATAATTCTGTTGTAGATACATCAAATCTCTAAACTGAGCTTGAACGTACAAAAGAACGCTTTGAAAACTATATCATTAAAAAGGAGAATGAATATGCTAAGCTTTGGAATGATTGGTACAAAAAGTGTGAAGAATGCAAATATGACAAAATTTCGTACGATAAAGCTTATAATGACATGAAAGAAAAGATCGAACGGTTCAAGCTCAGTTGGGAGATCAAAAGAGTAAAAGTAAGGATACTCTATGTGTATCAAATACCCTTGATCCTTTGCCTCAGAAACTAGAAAATGAGAACGTAGAATTAGAGTTTCAGGTTCAGAATTATGAAAAGGAAAATGCTCATCTTAAGACCACATACAAGAACCTGTTTGACTCTATTAAAGTGACACGGGCACAAACCAAAGCGATAATTAACTCTTTGCAAGATAAATTACATGACACGATATATGAAAATGCTAAGTTGAGAGCTCGGTTATTCGATAAGGTTTTTGAACAAAAGGATACCAACAAAGGTATGAGTGTGAATACTCAGTTTTTAAGAGTGAAAGCCCAAGGTTGGTAAGTCGAATGCTTTGTCAAAACCAGTCACTTCAAATTCGGCACCTTCCTCTCGTGAATCATCAGTTGTGAACAATGAAAGAGTGATTGCTCTAGGAATCTTTAGGATTAATCCTTTTAAAGCTTCTAGGGTAGACAACTTTGTGCCTAACAAACATGTAAAAGCAAGCGTTAGGACAAAACCGATCACTGTTTCACAACCTCATGTCGTCACTAAGGAAGATGTAAATTCAAACAGAAATGGTTTCTCTCCTAATAACGTTGAAAGCACTACTAGGACAAGAAGACCACAGCCTAGGAACAATCCTAAGAGTGATAAGGTCCCTTTTAAGTCTAAGAGTAGTTGCCTCTCGAATAAGTTAGAGAAAATAGAAGAAAACCATAGGAGTTTACAGTCTTCTAACAATCCGGACCATACATCATCTGAATGTAATAACATTAAGCTTGCAATTCGAAATGAAAAATCTGAGGTTATTTGTGCTACATGTAAGCAATGTCTAATTACCGCTAATCATGATGAATGTGTGCTTCAGTATGTGAATGGCATGAAATCTAGAAAGAAAAACCAAAGTGCTAATGTTTCAAAAAGTGCAAATCAAAAGAAACATAAGCCAAAAGTCAGGAAACCTAAAAAGGTAGGGTCCAAAGAAAGACTTGCTTCACCTAAGCCTAGTACACCTAGATCTTGCCTTAGGTGGTCACCAACTGGAAGAATGTTTGACCTTAAAGGAAAAATAGTTGCAACCAGTGAATCTGTGTGTCAATCTGACTGCTCTAAAGGTGATAATGCATGTACTTCTAACCCTCGGGAACCTATCTGCAAAAGGTTTCCAAATTCAACTTTCTCTATGACAAGTTGTCAAAATTGGTTTGATACTCTGCTAATTCCCTTGCTCTCCGAGTATAAATCGAAGGACAAAGAAACTTATGAAGACAATGAATGTGACAATTGTTGTGCTTTTAGCAATGGATTGTAATCAAATGTTAGATTGCAACCCGGTCCTTCAATAAAAGGAAAATGTACCTTCTTTTGTGTGTCTAAAACATTACTCAACTGTAAATATATATCATAAAAGAAAAATATAAAATTATAAAACCTATAAAAGCAAAATACAAAATCAAAAATAAAAAAATAAAAAAATAATCTTCTCCGACATGTCTCTCGACAATCGATAACATTTGTGCACCTAGTAATATTGATTAATATTAACACGGGTGAATAAATGAAGTTCGAGAGAGAGTTTTAGATGCTTTCAAAACGTGTCCTTTCAAATCTTTTTTTCTCTACGACTTCTAAGTAAATGTCAGCTTAGGACTCGAGCCCTAAAGAAAGAAAAATGTTTATCTATGTACGTTTATCCTAAACAACGGGAAGTTCTTATCTTCTCGGTCTTGAGCAAAGTTATATAAACATTCAAAGTTTTAAATGCTCAAGAGAAGTTCTAAGGAAAATGATGGTAAATAAGATATATCTCACTTATTTTCCTGTTAAGCACAATTTTTCAAGAGTATTTATCAGAATTTTTTTTTTTCAAATTCTTCAAATTGTGTGCTCAACAAACATCCCACTCTAAGTTTCAATCTATTCTATATTAAGGGGGAGTATAATTATATGATTCTTCTGACATGCCACTCTTTTCTCTCCCAAGACTTAGTTAGGCTCATGTGAATTTCGGACATTAACTTGTTTTTAATTCACTAGTTGTCAAAAATTGTATACAAATATGCAATTTTAAGGGGGAGAATAGTGAATAAAATATGATCAATTCGGATTAATAACAGATACGATCTTCAATCTATAAGTGCGTTCCCAAACCTCGCATGTGCAAAACACTTTCATAATTTGGTGCATATGTATATGGGGGGCTTTTTGGCAACTTTGGAAACTCTTAATGTGTCTTAAATGATTTTTCAGATACGTTGATTGATTTTTTATCAAATGGTTTTATGGATCTTCATGGCATTACCCCAAAGATCGACCAACTATTGTATCTCAAGGAGTTATAAGGCGGTTAAGGTTAGGTATATTCGTTCGATGATCCAGCCAGAACCGGAGGGGTCTACACAGGAACACTTCATTAGATAGAATAGAAGTCCTAGGTATGATTGAAAAAAAGAGTTTCAAAGTGAGATATAGTGAATAGTGCCGATGAGATGGAGCTAGTGCTGGAACAAACATCAAAACAAGTACTTAGTCATGAAGTCTCGGTAAGCACTGAAGGGGTTGAAGAATGAAAAAGAATTGTAAGGATAAAGGGTGAAAAGAAAGAAGCCCTCCATACAACCCTAGGCAGAAACCGGGTCAATACATAATCTATCAGTAATCACAAAGATGATTCTGATATTGAAGACTGACATCATGGACCCAGTGATGCAATGCACAACCCTCCCTAGCCACTCAGAATCTCTCAAAAGATTTTTGTTTCATTTCTCATGGAGATCAACACGTTTCTATCGGCTTTCTCATTCCGAGATCGTTGATATTGAAAAGGTGGCAGTCCGCTCCAGCCTCCGATTACCAAATAACAAATGTGCACTTATAGAGTCTAGAGCCAACGAGATCCATCAAAAATCTCACTAGGACACAAATTCCAATATACAAAATGTTGAACATCATTATACAACATTTGGTATCAATAAGTCCTACGCATTATCCTTGTGATAATTGCTAGAACATCAGAGTGATACTCTTTAGTATTCACAGTGACGATGGAAATCCTTCTTGAGCCAACATCAAACAAGCTCTTGGTAGGTGACTTGCGAGATTCTAAATGAATCAAGCTTGTGTCAACTGGATATCGATTTTGGTCTAGTATATGAATTGACGACTCAATCAGAAAGATAGTAACTATCTGATTCACTCTACTTTGTTGGTTGCTTTCGAGTCGCTCGGGTAACTCGAGAACGGCTAGTGCAGTTGCGAAACCTTGTCAAGAAGATTCTTTTGAATTCTACTTGATCACAGGCAATATTTATATTAATTAACGGGGAACCGTGGTTATTGCAACCGTATTCGACGAAGTTGACAAAGATTACTTCATACATATAGATTATCACAACCTATACTCTTGTAGGTTTCTTCCGATGGTAGCCGCTTCTAGGTCAATGTTGAGTCAAGATTCAAGACTCATGCGCAGTTGAACCATGATCTATACTTGATGAAAGTCAAGCACACTATTAAAGTCTTCTGCAATCTCATGTGTTCAAGCCTTCTCAATGAACTATTTTCGACAAGATTTTTGGACAATAACAAAGACATATCTTATAAGTGGATCAAGTACTACTCCTTCTATTATGTGGTACAAGTAATCATGTCAAAAAAAATGTTGAGGGAGATTGTTAGCAAGCTTTCAAGACCTTGAGCATGAGGGTGGAGACACAACATCGCAAGGCGGCATAAAGATTCAAGGATAAAGATTCAAAGATCTTAGTAGTCAAGACAAATCAAGGCCAAAGACTACGATATCAGTATTTTGTTAAAGAATATCAAGTTAAAGATCAAGATCAAAGATCATAAGTATGCAAAAGGATCTTTAAAAGAATTCCCAAGAACATAAGGCTCCAAGACTCAATACATCACAAGAAGTGATCTATAATTCAATGACCACCCCTTAGGGGGAGATTGTTAGCCGTGTTTTTAGTGAAGTGATGGTCATTATCAATCCCGAGCCTCATATAAGTAAAGCGTAGTTTACGGGAATTTATTTAAGCTAATTAGGCCTAGTTTTCGGGCTTACCCCATTTGTAATAGGTCCGGCCCAAAGTTAAGCCCAACAACCCAAGAAGGGTTTTATCTCTTGTAACTATATAAAGCCCTCTCTAAGTATGGAGAGGGTGTTGCTTCTCACTTTCTTTCATGTGCAAGTAACCATTTTTATTTTTTTATTTCTCTCTCTAGTTCTTTCTCTCTCAAAAATCTTTTTTTTATTTTTGTGTTCATGGTGATGAAATGATACTCTACCACAGAATTAAAAACACTTTCTTAAAATCGGATTAATATTATTAACAAATTTTATAAACTATTTTCTGTCGAAACCAAGATTGAGTTTCTTTGGAAATCAGTTTTAAGTAAACAGAATTTTAATTGACAGATTTGGTGTTATAGATCTATAAAAGATTTTTAAAACAATTTATTGAATCAGTTTATGTTGAAACCATGATGAGTTTCTTTTCAAACCGATCTTTTAGTTTGTTTATTACCTATGTTATTGTTTAAACCAAGATTTATTGAAACCAAGATTGAGTTTATTTGAATCAGATATGGTACAAGACTATATAAACCAAGTCGAGTTTATTAGATACCAAATTATTTTAACAGTTCTTAACTATTTTTGTGACAAGTTTACTAATGGTAACACAAGTGTGATCATAGTGAATCTTGTAAATGTAATTGGTGCGCCAGTTACTAACATGGTTGCAAATCATGATGAATTTAGATTCATTGAAACCAAGTGGAGTTTCTTTGACACATATCTCATAAAATGCAAGTTGTTATTTTATTAGATAACTGTAACATGTTTAATGAAATCAAGGAGAGTTTCTTTGAAACAAGATAGTGATAATTATACAAGTCATTATTAAATATCAGATTATATACATCATTTTTACTAATTTAGTGGAAGTGTTTGTTTGACTTATCTTGTTTATTTTAAACCGGGTCGAGTTTAATTATTAACCGGATATAATTCTTGAAATCTTGTTTAGTTTCTTTAGAAGAGTGGATCTATAGAAACCTTGTTGAGTTTCGTTATAGACATAGATCATGTGAAACAGATCTAATAAGATCTTCTTAATGAAGATTGACAACATCATATTACATATGTGTTTTGTTAAAACATTATGTAATAAGTGATATTGTTTAATTGTTTTTGATCGAAAGACTTCTTTCAAAATGGTTTTGTATAACAGATCTTACAAAACATTAGCGTTTTAAACAAAAGACTAATTAAAATCGTTTTGTTAAGAAACACTATGTGATTAAGCATGTTGTTAATAGTACCAAAATTAGTTTCAAACTAATCATGGGACCTCATATTAACAATATATTTGGAATGTTACGAGTGACGTCAAAGGATCTGCTCCCGAACTTATTAAAAGGGAGACCAATACTCGAGTTACGTGTACGGTAGATGCTTTGAAGCATTTAGAAACCTTATGTGCCATAACTATGCATTATATGGTCTGAATGACATAAAAACTAAGGGCATGAGGGAATCCGACCTTAGATAATGGTGGATTAGCCCTTTTGTATCATGTCATGTATATGGTGATAAGTGTTTGATTAACTCTTTCAATGCAGTTGAAAATGGAGAGAACGATTTTTGGGAAACTCACCAATTGCTAATATCAAGGGAAAAGGAGATGTGATTAACATTTGGAAAAGAATATAATTTAACCAACACGTTGTACATACCGGAGATTCATAGGAATCTTGTGTCCGGATGGTTGCTTAATAAAATTTGGCTTTCATCTAGAGTTAACGAATAACATAATTTGAGTCCGTACGGGTTATGCCTTTAAAAATGGTTAAGCTGAATGTATTTTCTAATGGTCATTAATGAGGATGAATTCAGCTTATTTGATTGCTTAAATGTATGGCATGGCTGACTTGGAAATGTTTTAAATTTTAACTCAATATGTTGTCTAATTAAACTAAATTGGATACCTATTTTTGTATTGACACAGACTATAAAATAAAAACTTGTGTTCAAGCCAAGTTGACAAGATTTGTCTTTTCTCTTGGTTAAACAGAAATAACCGAAGTCCTTAATATGATTCACATGGTTTTATGTGATTTAGAATTGATACCTACTAAGGTAGCGAATAGCAAGTACTTCATTATACTTGTTATTGGTGGTACAAAATATTACTATTTATACTTACTTGAGAGTAAGGATATAGACAAGATTATTCTATACAAATAAGTTGAGAATCAACTTATTATCGAAAAAAGGTGGTTCAAAGTCATATCAAAGATGAATATGTGTCTTTATTTCTAAATTTATGTGCTAAACTTAGAATAAGACACAAATTTATTGCTCTTGATACTCCAATAATATAATTGTTGAAAGAAAAGAACTGTTCCTTAAAAGATATGGTTAATGCCATGTTCGTAAGTCCTGGTTTAAGCCATGGCATGTGAGGGAAACGATTATATTGGCTACTTATCTTTTAGATAAGATCCCTTGTAAAGAAAATAAGATAGTTCATATGAACTATGGATGAGAAAAAACTATCTTATAAGTATTTACAAATGTGGGGGGATATCTAGCCAAAATATTGATATTGAACCCCAAGGTTTAATAGTTTTGACCTGAAACTGTGAATTGCATATTCTTAGTATATGCTCATAACAGTAGTGCTTATGATTTCTTTGTATATGTTGATCTACACAAGGATACCATAATGGAATAAAGAAGTGCTTCCTTCTTTGAAAGTATATATAAAATAGGTACATATCGGGATTCAGAATTTGGCATACTATATATATCATATGAATAATTGCTTTACTTACACCTTAAATAGCCTAAGGGTATATGGTGTAAGTAGAGTTAATCATGAGATTACTTATGCCTTAAAGAGCCTAAGGGTATATGGCGTGAATGATTGAATCATGTTTAATAAATGATTTGTTTGTACCTTAAAGAGCCTTAGGGTATATGGCGCAAATTAAATCTCACTTGATTTAGGTCTTAAAGAGCCTTAGGGTATATGACGTATATCAAGTTAAATAAATAAGTAGCCTAATAAAAGCTAAATTTTGGTCACCTCGATGTGGACCTCATCGGTTTTTAAGGATAGGGGTAGAAGCTAATTTTTATCTTCAACCGTCCCGCTTTATTTTTGGATTTAATAAAAATCGAAATAAGTCTTGAAGAGCCTTCGGGTATATGATAAAAATAAAATCTTAAGATACAAAATTAGGAATAAGGGAGGAAAAGTAATACACAATTAGTATTTATGAGTAGTGTTAGTATCATGACTTGTATTTGACAATGATCTTGTTTTTGAGCTTAGTATGGAAAAGTGAAAGTTGGGGACGATGAATTTATTTTGCTTGTTCCATGATCCTAATTATTATCAAAGAATAATGAAAGCACAATGTTATGAAGTGTTGAAGTATGTAAAGTTATGAAAAAAGCATATATATAAAAGAAGAGAAAAATGTTAAAAATGGAAAAACGGGGCTTTTCACAGCTAATATTTCTTTAAATCCCTTAAGATGAATACTTAGCTACTTTTTGAGGTAATTAATCAAGGGGGATTAAGATTCTTAGTTTTCTAAAGTATTATTTATTGCGTGAGGACACAACAATACCTTAGTATGGGGGAATTTGGTATGTACTATTTTACACATACCTTTTACCTTATTAAACAAGCTAAAAAGACAAAAAATGACCAAAAACATGATAAAAATACACTGTATACGTTTGTTTTGTGATTTGTGTCCTGCAGGTACGGATATTGTTTAAAAATAACAATAACGAAGCAAAAACGGACAAAGCCGAGCACGATAATGGAAAGAGGATGAATAATCAAGGACGAAGATGTACACATACTCTACGGACCAACCTGGGCCCACTCAATAAGTCGGGTCAATCCAAGTCCTAAACTATGAAAGCCAATAAGCCCTAAACCCTTCTATAATAATACTTAGCCTAAATTATTCTTAAAAATCCCTTTTACCCGGCCTAAAATTTCAACCGAGCCCAAATTTATAATAGGTCCAAATCTAGTCAATGGTATAAGAAGGGTCAACCAAGTCAATGTTACTGTTTCACTATCCCTTTTCCCTCCATCTCACTTTTACAGAGCTAACAAATGCACCGGGGTAAATCGAGCTTGTAAATTGCTTTTAGAAGAGAATCCCTGACATGTCTGACACATTAAGAATGACATGCTAGCAATCCTCAAGCCTCCTATTGGCTGTTGCACGTGGCACAAGATCCAACGGTAAAGATTTGAAGATTAGAAGTGGTTATGAGTGGAGGGTTGAGATTAAAGGATTGAGGAGCATCCCTAGATCTAGAATCATCTCCTCATGGCTATAAATAGCTCACACGATTCACACAAAGAGATATCGAGGAGTAGAGTAGCTTATTTCTAGCTTATTTGTCTTATCTTAATGTAATTTTCCTTTAAAAGCCATGTAATCCTTTTCTTATTAATGAAATTGCATTTTACTTTAAAATTGTGTTTTTACTTTTATGAGAATTTTGCTAAATATGATCAAAAGCTTTAAATAAGCTCAATAAGCTCTCTTATAAGCTGCATTTGTCTCAATCAAGCTTCTCTCTAGCTCAAATAAACTTACCTAAGCTTATTTGAGTTGGGTTATTCAGTTACTAAAGGAATTTGTTAAGATGTTTGTTTTTAAGCTAATATGGATGATAAGCCAATCCGGGAAGGGCTTATGGGTTGTGTACAACTTATTTAAAGTTGATATTGTAGATTAAGCTCATTTGAGCACCTTTAATCCCTGTTTAGAGCAAGGGATCAAGTAAGTTCCATTTTGTCCCTTTTAGCTTAATTTTTGTCAATTTAGTTTGTTATTACTTATTATTCTGCTTAATTGCTTTTTACTGCTTAATTTAGCTTATAACTGCTTATCTATGCTTATTATGTCATTTATGTGCTTAATTCTCTTAGATATAGCTTAGTTTAGTTTTTCAATTCATAGCAGGAAAATCTATCTTTGTTTGGTTAAAAATAGCTTATTAGGTTTAGCTTATTCTAGTGCTTAATTGAAGTTTAATTTTTCTTATTTGATCTTAGTATACTTAGGCATTAATTTGTTTTTGAAAAATGAGAGCTTATAAGGATTTTTTTTAGCTTTAAAGAGAATTTAGAAATTATAAAGGGGTGTTTGGCATAACTGTTATTTTCAGCTTATTGGCTTAATAAGCTGTTTAAATTTTCTTTTTATGATTTAGTTGGCTTTACTAAGCATGATTCTTCATCCGTTTTTACAACGTAGCTTATTTTTAGCTTATTTCCACTTAAATTGTCTAAAAGAAAAGTTAATTTTTGATTTAATTTGTTTTAAATGTCAATGCGTGCAGATCTTTTTAAGCTTTTATCCTTGTTGGTTTTTGTTGTTTTCAGCTTATTTAAGCTTATTGTAGTTTAGGTTGCATTTGTTTTTAGGTTTAAGCTCATTTACATTGCTTATAGTGTCTTGGTCTAGTTGCTTAAAGACTTAGTTCATTTGTCCAAATTTAAAGCTTTCTGTTAATTTTGCAGCTTGTTTAGGGCTTATTAAATAAGTTTTAGAAAAGTTATTTTCACAAAAGTAGCTTATTTACTTATGTGCTTTAGCTGTTTGTGAAGAAAATTTAAAACAAATGTTTAGTAAAAAGGGTAGGCCACAAGTTTTGAACCTGTGACCTCCCCCTTCACACTCAATGCATTTAACACACACTCCTTAACCAAACGTGCCCTTGGATCTTTTCTGTCATACTCCCTTCCTGTTATTCTTTTAACCTTCTTTTTAGTTTGCTTATTAAGTCATTTCTGCTTATTTCTTGCTTATTCATTAAGCTTATTTTCTAGCTTTCATTTTTAATAGATTCTTAGCAGTCTTGGGTATTTTTCTTCATTTTCCATATTTTTTTTAAATTAGTTTAGTATTTTTAATTAATTTTCTAGATTAAAATAGTTTTTAATTCATAATTAATAAAATAAAAGTCAAAAAAATGTAATTCTTTTTCTAAAAGTTATTTTTAGCCATTTAGGATTTATAAAAATTAAATTTGCATTTTTAGGCTTTAATTTTGATAATTTTGCTTATATGTTGCGTTTTAAATTTCCCGTTATCATTTACGTGTTTAATTTCTTGAATGCTTTAATTGTCGTAATTGTTTGTTCGCCTTTACATGTTTTTATGCGTTTTTATTAGTAGAATTAGAAACCAAATCAAAATCTTTGAAACCATTCAAATCACGCGATCACGGACTTAACCTCGATTTTCAATTCGCACCTCGTCGGGATACGACTCGGGAAGGTTTTGGATTTTTACTTTGGATAAAAGTAATCTTCTAGAATCCTCGCGGAATACTTGATACTATACTATTATTGACTAATCCTTATACTATATTTTACGTATACGTGTTTGGAGACAAATCAGTCATTTTCAAAAAGCTTTGAAGGCAAACCTCTAACAAAGTTTTCCCTCACAAGTTTGTTCATTGTTTCAAAGTTTATATGACCAAGCCTTCTATGCCATAAATTAGACTCATCTATTGTAGCCTTTGCAAATAAACAAGTTAAATCTCCTGAAGGAACAACATTCTTTAGATCAAAACTGTACATGTTGTTCTGTCTAGGAGTTTTAAGCAAGACTTGACTTTCATCAAGTAGCTTAAAATCAGGAGATAGAACAAGACATTCAGTCTTAGTGAAAAGAACACCGTTTTTCTTGTCACACATTTGTAAGACAAAGAAAAGAATAAACTTAAGTTCCTTTAAATAGTATACATCTTCAAAGTCTAATTTCCCAGTTCTAATTTTACCTTTTCCAGTAATTTTACCTCCTTTAGAACTTTCTCCAAATGCAATAAATCCACTATCAATATCTTGATAATTTGAGAGGTAGAACTTGTTCCCAGTCATATGCCTAGAGCATCCACTGTAAAAAAATTCCTTGATCTTGTAAAGCATATTGTGGATTACCCTGCACTCAAAATAAGAGAATTAGTTTCTCTTGGGGACCCAAGCTATTACTGACTTAAGTCTGCCTTGTGGATCAACATAATCAAATCTTTTAGGCATGTATGATCCACTGTCTTTAGAGATATGGTCAATAACATTTCCTTTTGGTCTCCAAATCCAGCATGTTGAGGACTTAATAGCATTAATCCCTTGTTCCCCATCAGCACTTGTCACTTTCTTTCCCTTAGCTGTATTAACAGAATTTACCTTAGCAGTATTAACTTTGTCATTCAAATTTATGTTTTTAAGCATTGTTTGTTGGTTAAAAGGTGTCCTAGATGGTGCGTGTGACTTATGAAAAGCATTTGGTCTAGGTCTTACAACATTCACAAAGGGTTTAGGTGCAACAGTATTAATAGGTCTGGCAGCACTAGCTGGTGCCGTTGCTCCTGAAGAGCTTTGCCTAGCAGCACTAATTAGTACTATGCCAGACTTGGTTAAAACTGCTGTTGGAGCAAAATCCCGTCTAGAATAAGAGAAATTTTGATGATTAACCCTCATTACATTATTCCAAACTTGTCTAACTTCCCTTTGACCAGTTCCCTTTTTCACATTATTCAACACAGGTTTTTGTACCATCTTTTTATCATGAAAATCATAGTCTTTGATTAGATGGTTGAAACTCCCACATACAAAACAAGCTTTCTTTGTAAACTCAAAACTATTCCCATTTCTTTTGTTATCTCTAGGATTTTGACTGAGCTTCCTAGGTTTTTCAATAGTTGAATTCCTAGCATTTACAAATTCAATCTTTTCAAAGTTAGATTTGACTATTTTCTTTACTTCTTTAGGCTCAAACACATTTTCATATTCACTATCAGACTCCTAAACTTCAATAATAGGAGCACTAAACCTAACAGTTTTAGGCTTTTCCAAACTATCCTTACTAGTTTTAGTTACAGTTGTTTCAACATTAGGCACACTAGTAATAGTTTTACTCATTTTAGATTGATACACAGAGTCATCTAACCCAGCAAAGGATAAGTCAGCTCTTGTAGGTTTGAAGTTCTCGATGAAGGAAGGGGGAACTGCATGATATCCCTTACTGTTTTTAAACCTATCATTTACTTGTTTACACTCATGACTATCAACCACATTATCAAGTACTTCACTCTCATTCACATGACTATCAAAACCAAGTCCAGTTTTGTGTTTAAAACTTATTTGACTATTAATCAGTTTGGTTAGATTCTTTGATAATTCTTCAAAATTTTCAAGTTTAAGTTTCAAATCATCTTTCTCTTTTAAGGCTTCTTATAAATGATTTTTAAGGTTTTTGATAGACATTATAACACCTCGTGTTTTAGGTCATTGTACGACGTTATCTAATTCACAATTTATTTTTAGGGTTTTACGCGTTTGCTTTTAAATCGTAATCGTTAAGCTAAATTGCGTAAACAAAAAAAAATGATCATTCATTGCAAATGGGCATTAAACAATTAAATGTTTACATCAAGAAAGTGTTATATGATTATTTAAAGGATAATTATTATCATTGCACATTTTATGTCTATAAGCATTGTTTCATTCTCGAGGGGTTCACTGATGAACCGCCTCTCGAAGAGAATGATGATTTATTTGATTTGGAATCTAAAGAGAATGATTGGAAGAAGATTTTATACGATGCTCCAATTGATGATTTGATTACTGGGGACAAAGTTTTCGACCCCGAGATTCATAAGATAATTTTTCCTCCAACATATAGAAGTTTGCCCTTTGAGGATCACCATTATTTTTCCTTCACATATGTTATCCGAACTTTTCTTCCTTATTTCACTTATCCAGTGAATTCTCCTTTTCCTATACTTAACATGACACAATCTACGAGCTAAGACCTATTACAACTTGGAAGTGACCGACACTTTTTGTGTTTCCAACACCGATGATGATGTATGGAGGGGACATCCCTCTCTTGGATGTCCCGTATCTCCATTTATATCCCCCTTGACCAAGCTCAAGTATGAGGGATTGAGTCAGGCTCAAGACTCGGTTAACCCATGCTTATCCTTAGTATTAGTATATTAATATTTATTAATAAGTGTGTTGTGAGGAGGCTCGCCTCTTTCTCGTGTTTTGTGGTTTGTGATGTTTGTCCAGGACTGCCCGGATTTTGAAGGCTCTCGTGCTCGGTGTTTTGTCCATTGATCCCTCGATCTTCAATCCTTAGCATGCTTATATTGGGAATCCGATATCCTTAATCTTATCGACTAATGTTTATATGTTAGCATACTTAATAAACGGATTTAGATTTGCGTAGAGACCCATTTATATCAAGATTAAGCATTAAAATTAGTACGAGGGTATCAATATCATATTAAGGACAATGTGTAGTTTTGGTATAGGGGGAATCTATTAATTTGATTATACCTGTGACCGTTGTTCTTACGTAACCTGTTTTTCCAACAAAAATATGTGATTTATGTG
>BQNB010031546.1:0-50471 GCA_026074375.1 Tanacetum coccineum | reverse complement strand
CCATCAAACTCAGGAATATTGATTCTCATTCCCGATTCCCAACGCCTATTATCCTCCCTTTGATTTCGTCTAGGTCGATCCGATTGTTCATCAGAAGATGAATCGTCACCCTCAAAGAACGGGTTTTCTGACCCTTCACCTTCACTTCCCCGATTGTTACGATCCCTACGTCTTCTTGGATTCATCATGTCGTTCATTCGATCAGCCAATTGATCAACAAACTGACCTAATCGCTCCTCCATTCTTGCCATAACACGCTGCTCAAATTCTTGTTCATAGGCTTCAGTAAGAGGCCTATTTCTCCTTGGAGGCATCTTAACAGGAACTTAGGCTCTGGTACCAACTGATGTAGTGAAACAAAACGAGATAACACAAATCGACCCTGTTGATTCAAACGAATACCAGAATCAATCTTCTAATTATCATTGATTCGAAAGGAATACCGATAGTTAGGCAAAATTCTTGACAAAACTGCCAAAAATAAACTTTTCATATATTTTGGAACTGAATAGCCAGATGCATAGTACAATAGTTAAATAGGAAAATGAAACTGAAACGGACCCTAAAAGACAAACGGGCCGACAGTTATGCCAAAACAAAAGTTCAAAAGTCTCAAAAAAATACGAAAATGTAAATAACTCCTAAAATATAATGATTCAAGGCTCGAAACTTCCGTAACCAAACTATGTTTGGTTACAACAGCGTTCTCCTCGTTCCAAGCTTCGAAACGGTTGGTCTTGGGCCTGAAACGGATTATCTGAGCCCAAGTTATGACCTTTTGAATAAAGGGCATTTTCTCACACGATCTTGGGCCTCCAGAAATAAAATGGCCCGTTCTTCAATACTTGGGCCTGCATCATACGTGACACAATTCTTGTTTTTGGATTTTTGCAAGATTTCATGTTTGTGCTCATCTCGTATACTCAAGTGATACTTGAGTATACGTGACACAATTATCTGAGCCCAAGTTATGACCTTTTGAATAAAGGGCTTTTTCTCACACGATCTTGGGCCTTCAGAAATAAAATGGCCCGTTCTTCAATACTTGGGCCTGCATCATACGTGACACAATTCTTGTTTTTGGATTTTTGCAAGACTTCCTGTTTGTGCTCAACACGATCCTTTGACTCGTAGACTCAAGTGATACTTTTGTCACTTGAAGTTATGCTCTATCGAGCGTATCCAACTTATTTGTGCTATCCTTTTAATTGTGGCCCTTTCGAGACATCAATCGGTTATGGATCCGTAAGGGTGTTCGTAGGTTCAGGTTCCTCGGGTTATTATGGTTGAGAATTTTTTAAGGCAAAACCGAATCTACGGTTTACATTTTGACCCACCACCAGCTTTGCTTTGGTTTCCTTGCACTAAGCTACTGGAATTTATGACAGCTTCATAACATCTCATGTTTGATTATGATTCTCTTAAATCTCAAAAAACATTTTGTGGCCACATGTCATGCTAATGATTTAGACAAAGCTAAAGGTACCATTTGTGACATGTACGAAAAATGCTCATTTGCAGGTAAGCTTTCTTCGTAAACTGTTGGTAGTGAAACAGATGCCAGTGGCAGTCGAGTCGATGCGAAAGTTTAAACTTGGACTTTGTTATTCGTCTAGTATTATTAGATGGACCACTTTATGCTCTATTGAAACTGTGATTTTTGCTATATCGATCGTTTAACACCAGTATGCCATGCAAAAGGATAAGTACATTATTATACAAAACAAAAGTTAAAACAGGCACAAGAATATAAGAAAGTTTGTTTACTCAAAAGTGTAACATAACTAGCTAGTTCCATCATGCAATGCAAAGTCACAATTACAATTTTAACATAACCATTTGCCATAAGTTTATCAGCAAGCAAAAGCATTAATAGTTGTACATTGCATGAGAAAAGAATATGCCATTTTCTTTAAATAATAAAACACATGCTTTCATCACATTGCTTCTTTCCAAAGAATCACCGAGCCATCCATTGATGCAGTTATCATACAGTTATTTGTTGGGTGATAATCAACACTTGTGACCTGCCAACAAGAGAACGTAAAATTATGAGGGAATTGCATATAATTTGGTGTGGAAGAGAGAACATAACAGATGACTCTTTAATGTCACAGTAACAAGGGATGCAATTTGAAGAAAAAATGGCATCACTTTTTAGTTTATTGGTTTATCAAAAATTTCTTATTTTGCAAATAAGATTCGTATCCAGATTTACTTATTTTTCAATGACATTGATTTTGGTCATCAGCAAACCATTCTACACATCATCGAAAACTGTGTTTTAATGAATAGCGTACAATATTGTATAAGCAGAAAACAAGAGAAGCTTACCGCTGATGAGTGGGCATCAGATTCTGAATCCACGACTCCGCTCAACATATCCCAGATGAAAAGACGGCCATCTTCGGAACCCCCAACTACATTGGTAGTACCGTGGGTAAAACAGCAACCCACTTTAGAGGACTGGTCAACAAAACCAAATTTTAGTTTTAGATCACATAAAATGATCTTGCCAATAGTTGTCTGAATTATCATTAGTTTCAACAGAGGCAAACAGGCTGAAGGTTACCCGATTTGTATCTTCAGAGACTAAAAACTCAAATTTTTTAGATGTGCTAAAATAGATTATTACTAAGATAATAATGTGCAGTATAAGCTTTCTAGTTATACTTGACAGCTCGATTATATGTACAAAATAGGGAGTCAGGCGTGTTAACCCAACTCCACATGTTTCAGCACGTGCCATAAAATATACCCATTTCGACTCGTGATCTTACCCGCCTATTTTTTCATTTTTACCGAAAGAACCACTGCCATCCCAACACCCTATTCTTACCTCACATGTATGACCTTTGTATTCTCCTACTGTTTCAATACCATTCGTATCCCTGCAAAGTAACAGGAAAGTCAGTACACAGTAATATTTTTAGTTAACAAGATAAAAGAGAAAAAAATACAAATTTTACACGTGAAAAAGTTGAAAAGTAGAATCTAGACAGCTTGCTAAGATACTTTTCTCCCCCTCATTTGCCATAGAGATACACGTCACAGGTGCCCCGAACTTATGAGAGAATCGTCTGAAAATGAAATGATTTAGAAAAAAAAAAGAACCTTTAGTCTAGTCTATTGGGAAAGGGAGAATATATAATGACGATGTAGAATTTTCTCACATACTTATTATTTCGAAGGTCAAATTGCTGTACACTCCCGTCATAACTTCCAGCGATGATTTCCGTTCTTTTTACACAAAGAGACGTGACAATGTCCTCAAAGGTGTCAAAGATCTTTATCATTCCATATACCCTGCAACATCAAATCCAAATCCGATTACAATTCTTCCTCCGATTACACATCAAATCCAAACGCACATAGATCTTCACAAATGATAGGCGTTTTCAATCCTATTTTCGGATCTTGGCTATTCTGTTGTTAAATAACGATGGCAATTGGCACAGGTCACCGATCTAATAATTATTCAGAAAGCAAAAGGAACGATCATCTCGATAATAATCGTCGTCAAGAGCAACGTAACAAAGGTATTCCCAACAAATCCCATCCTAATTTTCGTGAGGAACATAAGTCGTTTTCATCAATCTTTGTTTCTAATATCCCATGGAATGCGTCGGTCCAAGATCTTTGGGATATTTGTAACAAATGGGGTGTGGTGATCGATGTTTACATAGCTGCAAAGAGATCCAAATCGGGTCATCGATTTGGTTTTGTACGTTTTATAAACGTTAATGATATCAATCAGTTAGTTTCCAATCTAAGAACGGCATGGATGGGTGGTTTTCATTTATTTGCCGATGTGGCGAAGTATGGTCGAACTTATAATAGACCTGTGGAACGTTCTGGGGACGGCAAACCCAGTGTAGGTTCGAACTCTCAATCTGTTAGTATCAACGAAAATGTTTTTCAGTCTTTTAACTCGTATGCTAAAGCGGTCCTGGGCAACAAATCAGTGGACATGTCGGGCAAATACGGTACAAGTAATGCTGGAGCAGAATCTGTGGGGGTGTCGGATTGTAACAAGGTATATAAGGAAGCGGGTAATGAAGCGGTGATGTCTATCTCGGTAGACGATTGTATTGATTTGGATGGTATGGAGCGTAGTATTCTTGCTAAAGTTAAAGATTTAAGTGTCATTTCAGAGCTTCTAAAACATATGTCTTCTGAGGGATTCGATGATGTTGGTCTTAGATATGTTGGGGGACGTTGGGTTTGGTTGGAATTCGACTCTATGGATCAAGTGGAAAGCGTCAAGACTTCAAAGGCGTTAAAAGAGATATTTTTGGAGTTCAAAGATGTTTCTCACGATTTTATTCCAGATGAAAGATGTGTTTGGATAGACCTGGTGGGTCTGCCATTGGCATCATGGGCTCCAGAGGTTTATAAGAAGTTGGGTGGTCGGTGGGGAAGCAGCGTGTTTACGGATATGGTAAGTGATGGACCAATGTCTCATGGGAAGGTTTGTGTCCTTACAGAGTCTTTACATCGTGTGATAGAGTCCTTTATAGTTTCATATCGTAATCGGACTTATCGTATTATCGCTACTGAGTTTGCATATTGGGCGCCCAATATTGAATCGATGGAGGTCAATTCCGAGTCTAATCCTCTGGAAAGGAAGGATGCAGAGGGTCCTAGTTTGGATGAAAGTTTGGAAAATGAGGAGCATTTGGATGTCGATAGTTGTGATTCAGATTCCCCTAAGAATGTTAACAATGATTCGGTGTCGCCTTCTAGTCGGGTTTTGCGAGAGGAGGATGTTCGTGGGGTGGAAAGTGATCTTGTGGACTCCTTTGAAGAAGGCGAGATTCGTGATGATTCGGTCTTGTATAATGATGGGTGTATTAAGGATTGCATGGAAAAGAATTTGGAAGATGATGCTGGTGAGATTCTTGGAGTTCATTCTCAGGGTGATTGTGGTAATGTTACCACTGATGATAATGAGGATGTTACGCCAGTTATTGCTCCTGAAAAAGACTCCATCATTGCGCCTCCATCTACACCCCCGGGTAATGATTTAAATATTGCTGTTGAGTCTGGTTCTTCGTGGATTGATTATATTGGTCCTCTAACTAGTGACGAGATAGATTCTGATAAACGATGGAGCTATAGAGACCCCAATGGAAATATACACGGGTTGTTCTCTCTCGCGCAACTACATTCGTGGAAAGATTATTTTCCTAGCGATCTTCAGATTTAGAGTTATTATGGCAACGTTAAAGAAGCTATTCTTCTTCATAATGCCTTATCGAGACAAACAAAGGATGCCGGTTAGATCGCTTTTTGGTATGATGCCTCGGGTGTTCGGTTTCGTTCATGGGAGTTAATTCAGTTGGCGCCATGGTAGGATCTTTCTTATTCTAATAGCCTTTGGTTGTTTTGCGAGTTCGTTTCGTTAGAGTTTTTCTGTTCCTTTTCGTTCTTTGTTTGTTGGATCGTTTTTGCGTGTATTTCGTCTGCTAGTTTCTTTCTAGCCTTTTTTTAATAAAATTTCATTTGCCGTTCAAAAAAAAAAGGTTCTTAGCGGGGAGAACGATGATGATTGGATGAAAAGGGTTGATGTAACACCCCCAAATAGGGTGGCAGCGGAATAATGTGTCCAGGAGCGTTACATCATAGATCAATAGCACAAGATATAAGAACGATCTCTAAAAGAGTCGTTTGAAATACGATACATTTAATTTATTGAAATTGTTTAATACAAAGCACAACGGCTTACATTGTTCAACATTGAAGTAACTAGATTTTAGATAATAACAAATATCCCAAGATGTAATGACTCCAAATCTTATATGCATGACTCTCCAAAAGAGTATCTCCAATGTATTCTTAGCACCTCGTGCCTCATTGACCTGAGAAAACATGCTTTAAAACGTTAACATAAAGTGGGTGAATTCATAAGTTTATATAAAATGTAATGTTGGACTGCAAGTTTTTCCCCGTGATAATGCAACAGATGTAAACATCACAAAATGTAATTACGTTTCCCTAAGTTCTTGACACTGAAGCTCAATATGTATGAAATGGAACATAAATTGCCAACATTGCCCTTGATGATGTTCTAACCCGCAACATCCTAAATCTGACATGGTATACATCCTTTGTCCGGCAAAACGGCACAGTGAGCGCTACTCACCCGAACGGGGATGTCAATCCTAAATAGATCTATTTATAACATTCACGCTCACACAAAGTAATTGACAATTCATGATAATAGGCTCAGAGGGTTATCGCTACTTAGGCAAACACCTAATCATGTAAAAATGTATTGCGTCCAATCGTAAAATAATGCATGTTTCTCACCCCAAAAGTTATAAATCATTGATATAGTAAAACATGAGGCTATGAACTCACCTTGGTAAAAGAAGTGAATGAAATAAATCAAGTGAATAAAAATGTCACGGATATGATCGAATGCAACTTAATTAAATATAGGTCGTATGAGTACTAAGTACTTAAATAACTAATATCACATATAATTCTATATAGTTACATCACAACCTAAAAGTGTTTGTTTAATTTATAAAATTAAACAATTTAATTTGTACATGTAAAATAAATGTTCATGTATTCGTGTCCGTAAAAATGGTATACTTGTCCAACAATTCATTATTTGCCAAAAATGCTTGATGTATTATTTACATAATTTCATTATATAAATAATTTAATTATTTGAGAAAATAATATTTATAAGGTTAAAAATGTTTATAATGTCACTTTTAATACAAACGTCGCATCTTCTTCGTTTTAATCGCTTTTTCATCGTACATTACATGTATGGATTTTTATTTGAATAATCTAATCAAATATTACATTTTATTATATTCATATTTACTGTTATGAACAGTAACAGTAAGTGTAGATTTATAAAAATACTTTTTATAAATTTTAATTGTTGAAATCGTATATTTATTGTATCTTATTCGTTTTAATTCAGTTTCTAGTGATTCTTATATCCACGGCTTCATAATTAAATTTTCTATCATCTAACGTAGTCCATGTCCACTGTATGTTTCTGAAAAAAAATTAGTTTTTATAAAATTAGTTTTATAAAGTCACTTTTGTTTATTTTATTACATAAACATGAAAAAGTTATAACTAGTTCATTATCCATTGGTTTTTCAAGTTTCTTACATTTTTAGAACCCTTACAATATCTACTTTTACAGAAACATATAAAAGAAATATCTCAGATTTGAAATCATATAGTTTTTATTAACTTAGTTTTATAAAAACACTTTTATACGCATAATCTCGTAAAAGTCATAACTCCTTCGTTATTTATCGGATTTTCAAGTTTCTTATATGCTTACGATCCTTATGAGATGTATTATTTATCGGAATTTCCCCCACATTTCTATGATTAGGTTGTCCTATTAAACCTAGATCTTGGGATCTCCAGTCAACTACGTTAGGTTTTCCTTCATAGAAACTCATTCCTTCAAGGGCTTTAGTTCCATTCCTTTAGACGATTTACTAACTAACTCTCTGCTTAAGCCTTTTGTAAACGGATTCACGATGTTATCCTTTGATGCCACATAGTATATTTTATTTATTATCTAAACTTTTTATATTAAATAAATAATCAATACTTGACAAATTATTATATAATTTATCCATGGCTTGTAAATCCTTGTTTTAAATATATTAAAATATTTAAAACATCATATTAACCATACATAAAATAAATTCGTGTATGTATACATATGATTTCATCTTATAAACTTTAATAAGAAAACCTAGGTGGTGATTTAACTATACACAATTATATAATACATGAAATGAATGTGTTTAAAAGATTAGGGTTTTAGGTAACCTTAGATGAGTGCAAGATGAATGATGAACAAGATCAAACCTATCCAAGAAAACCCTAATTAGCAAATTTGGTTTAGAAAACCCTAGTTTTCTTGAAAACCGTAATTTGAAACCTTCCTTGTATAAACCCTTGTAAAACCCAAACAAAGCTTCCAAGACACCTTATATATGATTAGTAATGACCCTTGTATGCTTGTAACCCTTGAGAAATGAAAACTATAAAAGTTCTTGTAGTAAAAAACCTAAGCCGTGGGTTAGTATGTATATGGAGAGAGTTTATGTGTTTTTGAGTTCTTGAAATGTTAAGTGTGTGTAAGTGTTGCTTTAGGGCTTCCATTTATAGGCAAACATGAGTGTAAATACCGCTTAACAAGCTTTAAAAACATGGTTTTGGTGTTGAGTGTTTATGTGACCGGTTAGGGAAGGGTTTAGGGTAAGGTTTTTATGTTAAATTATTACTAGGTATGTAAGAATAAGTATGGTGAAGTTTAGGCATGTATGGTTACTTGTAAGAAATGGGGCCCCCCCCCGGGGGAATTTGATTACAAGCTAAGAATGCCATCCTTGTCTCCTTGTTTCTAGCCGAATTTTATGCATGCTTGGGACAAGAATTAGGGCTTGAACTAGTTAATAGAAAAAGTGTATTATCCAAGGGTTAACATTTAAACTTGTTTATTAGTTAGTGGTATTTAATGGATTTAATTTGAATGTGTATGTGTATGTATATTTATAACCGGCTATGGTGTTGTATGGGTGAGTATATTTGATAAATTTTGGGTATTGGGTATTATGGTGGGTATTTGTTGAAGTGTAGGTAGGTTTATGGTTTGCCATGCATGCAAAAGTGTGTTTTATTCGGGTTACGTAAACGTTTACCTGTAATCCAGTAACAATAAAAAGCGTTTAAGTTAAATTGTTACTAATAAGTTTATAACACTTACTTGACGTAAACATTTATGTTTTTTATGCCCGTTTACGTTAAATGATCATTTTTAGTTTACGCGATTTAGCTTAACGATAAAAATTAAAAGCGAACGCGTAAAAGCCTAAAAATAGATAATAGAATAGTTAAAGTCGTAAATGACATGAAAATGTGAAATGTTCTGTGATCTCGAATAGATATACCAAGCCAAGTTCTAAAGTATACAACATCACCGACACACTCATATTTGTGTGGAATTTGGGTAAACATTTGGAAACGGATAAGGTTAAATCCTCACAATATCTAATAAGGGTTGTTGTGTGCGGGTTATGTAACAAGTAATTTCATAAAAGTATGATTGAATTTTTTTAAATTAGAGCATAATTTAAGCGTTTTAATGTGAAAAATAGGACAAGTATACATTCTAATTCCCATCCCCCCACTTGAATTATACAACCTCCTTGTTATATGAATAAAACAATAAAAACGGGAAATTAAAAAGAATTTAAATGAGAATCTCCCCTGATATTTGCTCGGTAGATTCTCCATGTAGATTTATTGAGTAAGAATTCTAGATTGAAGATACATCACCAACATCGTCGATTTCCTTTTACGAGGTCCTGTATAAAATTTAGGAAAAATATTTGCATTCCATCTCGGGTACCTGACGGTTTATGTAAATAACTAAAACAACTGTACAGAGACTATACACCGTTCCATAACTAGATATACGCTCGTACAGAGACCTGCAAAAAGGTATCTAGATACGAGTCAGTTCTGCCGCGAATACGTTTCATATCATAGTGCAATGAATACGCCGTATTGACAGAACTGTCAATATTGTTTTTAAATGTGCATAAAAAATAAAACCGATAAACGTACAGACAATTCAATAAGCAGTATGGTAATGGAGCGGATACGCCGTATTGATTGTCAGGAAGATCGACTCGAATAAAATTTAAATAATAATCCGGTTGTCGCCGGGAAAGCACTTTTGTTGACATTAAGTCTTTAGTTAGAGTGTTCTTCAGGCTTCCTTCATGTCTTATCTTCTTCGAAGTCGACTACTTCTTTATCTTCTGCATCAATATGTCCATCGTGGTATTCTTTTAACCTTTGTCCATTGACCTTAAAACTGATTCCGTTTTTATTGGTGATCTCCATGGTTCCATATGGATACATAGTCTTCACCACATTTGGGCCGTACCTCTTTGATTTGAGCTTACCCGGATGCATCTTAAAGCTAGAGTTAAATAGAATTACCTTGTCTCCTACTTTGAGGGGGGGTGATTTTATCCCCTTCGAAGTCTAAGTCATGCCATCTATTAGTTTCTTCCTTGTAGATTAGGTGTTCTGTATATGCTCTATTCTCTTAATTCTTAAAATTCATTAAGTTCCCATGAATGGTTTTGTACAGCTGTGCGATCTCTATTTACACTATTTCTAGAGCAATTTGCTTGTGTTTCGATCTCCACAGGCAAGTGACAAGCTTTTCCATAAACCAATCTAAAGGGGGTGCATCCAGTAGGTGTCTTGTAGGCGGTTCTGAATGTCCACAATAAATCATCAAGCTTTTCGGACCAATTCTTCAGGTTATATCCAATCGATCTTTTCAAGATACGTTTTAGAGCTCTATTAGTCACTTCAGTTTGTCTGTTGGTTGGAGGGTGATATGCAGTAGATAATTTATGAGTCACTCCTTATTTTTGCAAGGCTTTTTCTAATTTAGAGTTACAAAAATTTATCCCCGATCACTAATTAAAGCTTTAGGAACCCCCAGATCTTGCAAATAACCTTCTTAAAAATCTAATCACAACACGAGCATCATTTGTAGTAAGTGCTTGATCTTTGACCCATTTTGATACATAATTCTTATGTACTAATATATTTTTATTTGCCCTTCGAGTTAGGAAAGGGTCCCATAAAGTCTATCCCCAATACGTCAAACACATCACATACCTGAATATTGTTCTGAGGCATCTTACTCCTTGATGATATGTTTCCTGATCTCTGACATGCATCGCATCTTATCAGGTAGTCTTTAGCTCTTCTTTAAAGGTTGCTAGCCAAAGAAGATCTGGTT
Source organism: Tanacetum coccineum (assembly GCA_026074375.1). NCBI lineage: Eukaryota > Viridiplantae > Streptophyta > Magnoliopsida > Asterales > Asteraceae > Tanacetum > Tanacetum coccineum. The sequence goes on along the minus strand of BQNB010031546.1, from coordinate 39,643 downwards.
CATAGACTTCCCTTCCAGTAATCGATGCACTGTGATGACCCCTAGTTGGTCCAGAATGGCAATGTGCCAAGATTTCAAGGATTTCGTTTCCAACAACGCATCGCCACATTACATTATCTAGGCATAGCATGAATGTGTATGGTTCATCCCAAAAATAATTTTTTACTTGAGAGAAAAATCTTCTTCTTTTTTCAGGTTTCCAATTTAGAGGCACAATCTTTCCAATAATATAATTAACATAATCAGCATACCATGGCTCGTTGTTATTTAACTCAGTTTTCAATATCATAAGATATTCATCGAGAAATTCGTCAGCGATTTCCTCTTCTGTGAATGTTCCCAAGTCTGGGTTCTCAAGTCTCGATAAATGATCTACAACCAAGTTCTCTGCCCCTTTTTTATCCTTAATCGATGTCAAATTCTGAAGAAGCATGAAACCTCCTTATTAAGCCTTGGTTTGGCTACTGTTTGTGATACTAATACTTCAAAGCAGATGCTCAGTGTAGAATAAGTTTTTGATCAGATAGCATATGGACGAAACTTATCAAAATAGGATAACAAACTAGAATAAAGTTCTTTTCAGTGGTGGTATAATGCTCTAGGGCATTATTTAGAGTTTTGCTGGAATAGAAGATTGGTTTAAATTTCCCATCTATTCTTGGTCCTAAAACAGCTCCAACAGCGAAGTCACTAGCGTTACACATTAATTCAAAGGGCACGTTCTAATCGGGAGATATTATGATAGGTGTAGTAGTTAGTTTTTCTTTCAAAATATTAAATGATTTTTTGCAAATCATCTTCAAAAAAGAATCAAAAATTCGACATCTTTATCAAAGATGGGTCATCGTTTAGAGATCATGGAAAGTCTTTTATGAACCTTCGGTAAAATCCAGCATGCCCTAGAAAACTTCTAACCCCTTTTACATTTGTCAGGTATGGTAATTTAGCTATCACATCGATTTTAGCTCTATCAACCTTAATTCTGGTCCATGAAATTTTATGTCCTAAAACAATCCCTTCTTTTACCATAAAATGACATTTCTCCCAATTTAGCACAAGGTTGGTTTCTTCACATCTAGCAAGCATTTTATCTAAATTAGTTAGACAACAATCAAAAGAGTTATCGAACACCGAGAAGTCATCCATGAATACTTCCATAAAGTCTTCCACCATGTCATGGAAAATTGCCGTCATGCATCTTTGAAAAGTAGCTGGTGCGTTGCATAATCCAAACGGCATTCGTCGGTAAGCAAAAGTCCCGTAAGGACAAGTGAATGTTGTCTTTTCCTGATCTTTGAGTGCGATCGGATTTGAAAGAATCCTGAAAAACCATCTAGAAAATAGTAATATTCATTCTCACATATACGTTCCAGCATTTGATCGATAAATGGAAGAGGAAAATGATCTTTTCCGGTTGCATTATTAAGTTTACGATAATCGATGCACACTCGCCATCCTGTAACTATGCGAGAAGTGATTAACTCATTATCGTCATTTAAAACAATAGTCATTCCTCCTTTCTATGGAACCACCTGGATAGGGCTAACCCGCGAACTATCTGAGATTGGATAAATTAGCCCAGAATCAAGTAGCTTAACGATCTCGTTTTTCACCACATCTTGGACTTTGGGATTTAAATGCCTTTGGGGTTGAATGACTTGTTTGTAGTCGTCTTCCATTAGAATCTTGTGTATGCAGTATGATGGAATGATTCCCTTGATGTTTGACATTTTCCAAGCAATTGCTCCCTTACATTTCTCCAATACTTGCATAAGTAACATTTTCTCCTTTTCAGACAATTTAGATTAGATAATTATGGGAAAGGATTTGTCTCCATGCAGATACGCGTATTCTAAGTGGTGAGGCAAAAATTTTAGCTCGGGTTTCTTCTCATCAATCTCGTTAGAACTGGCCGAATAAAGGTGTTCACTTTTAACTTTATCAGGTTCTGCCATTTCTTATGCAACTGGATACGGTGTATTAATAGAGTCGATACGCCGCATCAGTTCTCCTGAATCAGAATCATTGACAACTTTACATTCAAAAGATTCACAACTTTTTAGGTCTAATTGATCAATTTATTTCTCCAGCCCCTTTAATAAAAACGAATCAAACTTATCATTTGCCAGTAACTCCTGAGCTTTTGCATTGATCATGTCGTCTAAGTCATCAACCCTGTAGCATTCATCATCTTCAGCGGATGGTCTCTTTATTGATTGATCTACGTCAAAGATTACCTCATAATTTAAATAAATAAAATCATAGAAGAGAGTGAGTGCGCGATGTAGGAATGGAGGTAATTTAGTGGGGCCACCCACACCAACAAAATTTTTGCAACAAACTTTATCCGGCTCTATATATTAACCCCCTAACCCTCTCTTTTAATTTTATTCTCACAAAAAAGCACACACACATCATGGGAAAGAAAGTGCTTTGATCAAATGGTTGCAAAATGCCGAAGATTGACATGAACAACGACTATAAGGTCGAGGATCATTACCTCGTGAGTACGGCGAGTCGATTACCGATACTATTGTTTATATTAATTGCAAAGCTTCTTTTATTTATTGATTGTATGAAATGAAGCCGTACTAACATTAACCCTTTATTCTGTATTTTTGTAAAAGCAAAAGCCGAGGACGCAGATAGTACGCGATGCAGAGGAAAGGTTGCTGTTGTGGTTGCTGTTGTGGTTGCTGTTGCGATGAATGGAAGTTGAAGGAGATGAAGAAGAAGTTGATGATGACGTGATGGATGTGGATGAGGACTTCAATGTTGTCAAAAGGAAAAAGGAGAGGAAGATCCGTAAGGATGTTTACAAACGCAGTGGTAACAGGATGATGAAATATTGAGGAGGTATTTTGTTACTACTTTTTATTTAATTTGTTCATATTTGAATCGTTTTGTATGATGTTCATGACATAGACCAGATTTTGATGAAATATTAATTAACCATCCTTACTACACCTAAAATAAAACTGAACATCAACATCAAGTATTTTCAATGCTTCTTCCTGTTGAGAGCCAAGAAACCAAAAGTGCAAAAGACATTCCAGAAAGATGATGACGTGATCACAAAGCAAAGTGATAACTGGAAGATTTGAGGGAGGTATTTTTTAGTACTTTTTTGCTTTTTTTCTTCAGATTTAGATTTGGTTTTGTATGATGTGGATAACAAATACCAAAATGTTGATGTTTAGTTTTACGTACACATATCATACCACCGTTGATTTGGATTTATTGGCTATTGTACTATTTCTGTTTCCTAATGATTTTAGTACTGATTTGTGATTTGTACTAAAATCATATGGAAACAAAACAATACAATAGCCAATAGATCCAAATCAATGGTGGTACGATACGTGTACGTAAACTGAACATCAACATCTCGTATGTGTTATCCACATCATACAAATCTAAATCATCCAAATCTGAAGAAAATAAGCAAAAAAGTACTGAAAAATACCTCCCTAAAATCTTCCGGTTACCACTTCGCTTTGTGATCACGTCATCATATTTATAGAATTTCTTTTGCACTTTCGATTTCTTGGATGTCAACAGGAAGAAGCAGAGGAAAATACCAGATTTTGATGTTGATGTTGAGTTTTATTTAGGTGTAGTAAGGATGGTTAAGTAATATTTCATCAAAATCTGGTTTGTGTCATCGACATCATACAAAACGATTCAAATCTAAACAAAGTAAACAAAAAGTGGTAATGATGTGTCATTGTGTGGCGTTAATTTTATGATTTCATGTTTTAAATTTATATTTTGCCGACTTAACCAAAAATAACACTTTAACGGGCAGTGTACCCGATCGGTGGTAGCTTCATGGTAAGTAGGGTGTCGATCACTAAGAGCGAGAAAAAGTCTTTTAATTTATTAATATTTTGGTTATCTAAGCTAAGTTAATTCTATTCTATGTTAAACCTATGTTAAACCTTTGTTAATTCTAAATCTAACAGATAAGGGGGTTTTCAGCCTGAGTGTGGCACGGGTTTTGTGATGACTAAAATCAACTTAAGACACTAAAACACACGCAAGAAATTAACAAAAGATAAAAGAGCGGTCTAACTAAATATAATAAAACTGTATTAGCCATCATGAATCCGATCAGAATGTTGATTTGTTTATTTAGTGCAATGATTACTTATCTCGATGCGGCATATCATTCTTAAGATTAAGGCGGTACTTCTTCCTTAAAACTAGACACGTAGAAATCTGTCATAATTAAATGCATCCGCATAAAGCATCTTTATTTGCTGATTATAATCTATCTTAGGGATTAAAGCAATGATGATATTGTTAAACCCTAGCTCATAGAGACTTTACCAACTTACTGCTTAATGACAATTCATACACTAGTAGTCCACTAACCAAGTTTTTACTAATTAACTGAGAACGTACTCGTTGATCCCTGGGTCACCTGCCGGTCCAACTAAGCTTACAATCTAAGGGCAAAGATAGGTCGTTATTTGTGATCCTATTGGTCTAGATGTATAAATCACTATATGGAGAGCTATCCCGACATCTAGATTACTTGGTCTGTATCACTAGATCCAGTTGACTGATTGGCCGCATACAAAAGCACGTAAACAAGTATAAATTGATAAACATAAACAAGCAATCAACGATAAATTAAACAATCAAGATAAAGAAACCAAATTTTCAGATCTTCATAATAATGGCTAATACCGTATGTATTAGCCTTTAAACGTCATAATCAATACAAGAGTAATATATTAGCCAATGTAAACTAACCGAGTTAACGAATGATACAAAAAACTGAACGATTACAAGAGTATAGGAGATTACAAGTTATTTCCTATGAAATTGATTACGTTGCAAGACCTCTTCTGCTCTTCTTCTCCCCTGAAAATCAACTTTTATGGTTTATGTATCAAAAATATGATTTAGCACACTTAAAACTCGTTTTTGAGTTTTCTATTTATAAGGTCTGGAAAAAGGTCGATACGCCGTATCAAAATCTTCGATACGGTGTATTGGGAATTTCTTGGAGTAGGGAACACGTTCGATATCTTCCAGAATATTTTATTTCCATATGGCTTGAATACGGCGTATTGATCTTTCCTATATACGGCGTATTGGATCTTGTTTCCTTCGTGGTCTTTAGTGAAGTGTAGGCACAGATACGCCATATCTTCCTTGATGGACACGGCGTATGTCAACATCCTATGCTGGAGTTGCGGGTGGAAGTGCAAAGGATCAACCAAATGTTAATTACAACTTTCGTACCTTGGTGGCTGATCCCGTATTTGATGGTGTTAACATCTCTATTTCTCGTAAAGTTGTTGAAAAGGTTAGTACTCGCTTTGAACACACTCTATATGGCTACTTTATTGGAAAGAGAATGGCGTTTCTGGTTGTTGAATATTATGCTAGGAACAATTGGGCGAAACATGGGCTGAAAAGGATTATGATGAATTCCAAAGGCTTCTTTTTCTTTAAATTTGATTCCCGGGCTGGTTTAGAGGCTGTTCTGGAGGGTGGTCCTTGGTTGATTCGTAAATCTCCGATCATTCTCATGAAATGGTCGATGGATACTAGATTGCTCAAAGAAGAATTGACTCGTATTCCGATATGGGTTAAATTGCATGATGTTCCTATTCAAGTTTTTGAAGAGGATGGTATTAGTCTAATTGCTACGTTTATTGGTAAACCTTTTATGCTTGATTCATACACAAGCTCCATGTGTAATGATTCAGGGGTAGGGGAATATTTTGCTGGTGTCTTAATTGAGTAAATTCAGAGGCAGATCTCATGGATGTTGTTAATATTGGTAATTCCATCTCTTTCTGAAGTATATTTATACCAAAGAAACCATCCGAGTTTGAGAAATGAATGGTGGGCCGCCCAGATGTGATACATGTAATATTTTTGGTCATTTTCTTGACTATTGCCCTAAAAAAGTAGTGAGTCCTCCTATTGTTTCTACTTCTAATGTTTTAACACCCTAATGCTGGAAGACTAATGATGTTTCCAAACGTGGGTAAAACAAAGGAAGAGGAAAGTAAGTCAAGTCTACTAATTCGGTCAGGTTACTGTTCCTTTCGGTTAAACATAATGTTAGATATGAGCCAAAATCGACTACAAGTGGCTCAAAGAAGGAACTACTTAATGTGGGTTAATACATATCAATCGACACCTAGTATGAAGACGACTCGTAATTCATCTAAGAAAGATAATCTCTCCATGTCTAATTTTTTTTCTGCCTTAAATGAAGAAGAAGAAGATGTGGAAAATGTGTATGATGAATCGGCTAACTTAATTCAAAACACAAAAGCTGGTGGAAGTTCATCTTTCACAGCTGCTGATGGTTAGCTTGTTTAGTTGTGTTATGTGTTCTAGTTGCAATTAGTTGTTTCTAGAGTTGTAAGAGTTTATGGCATGTCATAAGCTCTACTTTTAGGTGTTTATCAAGCTGTTTAGCTTGAGGTTAATGTGGTACTTCAAACACATTCCATTTGTACTTAACTTTTTTCGGTTTTAATATATTTTACCGGGGTAACCCTTTACCCAAAAAAAAGATACGGCATATTGATTGTCAGAACAGTAATCTTCAAATATCTTCGTTTAAGCTCCAGAATGTGTGCCTTTTTCCTAATCTTCACCAAGTACTCCATAATTACTGTAATTCTCAAATACAAACGATTAAGTAACAATTCTTTGCAACAATTATATAAAATGGGTTATATAATTGAATTCTGTCTTTTAAAGGGGTGTTTGGGTCAAGGGACAAAATGGGTCAAACTGGTTGAAAAATCATTTGGGTCACTAAGCCTACTTTGGCAAGCTTTCTTTAAGTAATTTTATGTGATTTTCAAGAGTTTTAAGGTCTCAAAGCTTGTTTTAAGGTTTTTTCTAATTGGTGTCTAAAACTGTGGTTTCAAAAAAACAGGTGTAAGTGCTTTTTGGCAACATTGAAGTCCTCATCCACATCCAACACGTAATCATCAACATCTTCTTTATCTCTTTCAACTTCCATGTTCTCAATCGTAACAACAAGCCTTTCCTTTACATCGCGTACTATCTGCGTCCTCGGCTTTTGCTTCTAAAAAAATACAGAAAAAGCGGTTAATGTTAGTATGGTTTAATTTCATACAATCAATCAATAAAAGAAGCTTTAGTATCAGGAATCAACTCACCATACACACAAGGTAATGATCCTCGACCTTATAGTCGTTGTTCATGTCACTCCTCGGCAGTTTGAAACCATTTGAACAAAGCACTTTCTTTCCCATTATGTCCGTGTGTGTTTTTTGTGTGTGTGAGAATGACATTGAAAAAGAAGGTTAGGGGGTTAATATATAGAGCCGAATAAAGTTTGTTGCAAAAATTTTGTTGGTGTGGGTGATCCCCACTTAATTACCTCCATTCCTACATCACGCACTCACTCTCCTCTATGATTTTATTTATTTAATTACTTCATATTTACAAACATAGACTCTAGACAAAACCCGATATAAGACTCAAACAAAAATTAACAAACACGTTTTATGTTGGCTCATATAATTAACACGTTAGGTTCTGGTTGGTTATAGGTTAAACATGTTATGGTTAACATCGCTCACATGATTATTTAGGTCAAGCTCGGTTGAGGTCTTTTTACTATAAGCTTTGTGTCCTAATGGCCAATGCTACCTTATTTTGTGTAAAAAGGAAAAGGTCATGTGTTCAAGTCCTGCGCAAAACACATGCCATAAATTTTAGGGGCTTTTGCATATATATACCTCTAAAGATGCAAAATTGCATATATATCCAAAACATGTGAACACCTAAAAGTAAAATCAACGACAACATTTAAACAATATACAGTTATTATTTCAACAAAATCCTAATTTACCGCCCTAAAAAGGTAAAAAAAAACCACAAAATCAACGAATTTAAAAATGTAAAACATTTTAATAATTTTTCAAAAATTTTACCTGAATTTAAATCAGGAAGTTGTATATGTTTTTAGTGCATGAAAAATCATGACCCGATCAAAAATAGCGGGGAGTGAGAGAGTGTGGTGAGGGTTATAGCGAGAAGTTGTTATGGAAGATGGTGATGTTTTTATCCCGCGCACGCTCCACATGTCCTCGCAGCATTACATGATTTTGATGTGTGCTCAACGAATTATTTTACTTCGAATGTGTGAGATTTTTAAATGATTTTGGTGATTCTTTTTAACCCGCGCATGGCAGCGCCGATAATATTGTTATATTATAAATATAGTGAATGAATTGCTAACAAAACTCTCTCCCCAATTCTTTACCCGCTTAGTGAATTCGTTTCACAACACTTCGAATGTATATGTATTCGTTGTATATATGTCTGTTTGGGTTTCTCAAGTCTTTCATGCAACACCATATTGACATCATTATTCTCGCATGTATGAAGATGATCCAAACACTCTTCCAAGTATATTAATTTTGACTAAGTCAAGTTGTATAGATTCAAATTTTAAGATGAAATGACCCAATTACCGTGAGATTATTAAAGCGGGTCTGGTTTAGTCGGCCGCTATTAGCCATTGCTAGTATGTCATTTTGTGAAATATTTTTATCTTTCTTCTCGAACCCTTTTCATGGACCGTTGTTATCTTCTCAAAAGAAAAAGAAAAAAGATTACAATTTTTGGCCAAAGCTTCTCATGCAGGGCCGTCCGTTGAAATTTGATGTTCTTATGCCAAATTTAAAAAAAAGGCCATTTAGCATCGAAATTCAAGTATGTATAAAAATTGTAAATTGTAATTAGATTATGTTTTTGTTTTTTTATATGCATCAAATGACACATCCAATCTTTTTCAAGTTTGAATAACTCTTCCACACTTCTAAGTATATTGTTGATTTTTTAAAACATTTTATGATGATCCATGAAGTTCTAATTACTTTTTTGTATAATAAGATATCATGTAGAACTTTCATAAAAATTATATCAGCTCATAACATTTATTTTTCTAAATAATCTACCATGTTTACTTTCACAAAAACAATAATCCTAGCTAAAAATATAGTCTTTCATCATATGTACGTTTTGCTTAAACTTGATAACAAAATCTATGTTTCACATAAGGACATAACATAAGGAGAGTTTCAAATCATAAATATTACAGATAGAGATGTACCCCACGCACTTTGTTATTTTTTTGGTTTGTCTTCCTTACAAAAATCATGAACTCAATTTTCATCATTTAAGCTCAAAATTAAACTCTTTTTTCCATAGAAAACTTCAAAAGTTTGAGTCTCATCATATTGGAGTTATATTATTCTTTCTAAATCATCGATCTGTCATCCTTTAAAAATGAGTTTATACATATACGAAAGTTTTAAAATCGAAGGCCCTCAAATGAGGGGGTGTTTGTTTTAGCTTATATAGTGGGCTTATGAGCTTATCAGCTTATATAACACATATAAGCCCAAATCAAATATTTGGCTAAGCTTATGTAAGTGGGCTTATGAGCTTATATGTGGGTGTTTTGATAAGCCATAAAAGTGTGGCTTTTTTGTCAAGGTTTGGGCTTATATAACCAAATTACAACTTTATCACCATTTTTACCTAATTAATAAATAACCTAACGTTCATATTTTTCTCTTTATAAACAGCCTCTAGTACTGTACGCCTCCATCTCATTCCATTTGCATCCAAGTACAGTACGCCTTCATCATCAGGTACTTCCATTTTCAATTCTTGTTTTTTCTCATCAATTAATTAATTAATTAATATTTGTTTTTTCTCATCACACGGCACAACAAGAAACTTATAACCCAAATCAAGATTGTGATACCGGAGGCTCTATTAATGAAACGGCCAAAGACACAAGTTCAAGTTCGAGTCGCAGAGATAGAGATAGAGATAATGATCTTTATATGAGTGGTGTAAGAGACATGATTGCGGATGAGTTACTTGCATCTAGTAGATGAAGATTTTTTAAATTTTGGCATGATAAATGTACTTTTTTTACACTATTCGAATTTTATTGGATCTAATTTAAATCATATGTGTGACAAATCTTTATAAGTATTTAAATTTTAAATCACTAGTTTTTAAGTTCACATGTATATTTTCGTAAAAAAAAATTGTATATTTTCATAAAAAAAGTTGGAAAAAAAGTTAGTATGCTAATCCAAACACTTGAGCTTATAAGCTTATTAGACCATGTCTTTTTTGGTCATTTAACAACATAAGCCGAACCAAACACTTGAGCTTATAAGCTTATTAAACATGAGCTAATCCAAACATTATGCATGGGCTTATAAGCTTATGTTATATAAGCCATAAGCTGCTTATATAACATAAGCCTAAGCCCAACTCATAAGCTTAGCCAAACACCCCGTGAATGGCGCGCATAATTAAATCCAGCCATGTTTTCATGGTTATTGTTTTGGCCATAAATTTTAAGTTGTTTGGAGTTAACTTGAGCGGTTAGTATCATTTCCTTCGCTTTTAAAACCTGTAAATAACGCAACCGAAATCGTCACCTCAAGTGATCGGGTGCGCCATCACGCGATTTTCATCATTAGGGTCTATTGATAGGTTTTATGTGTAATGTATAAATTTATTTATTTACTGTATCAATTAGCAAACAAAAGTTAATGAATAATAAATTAGGACTAATAACCATTACACATAATTTAGCAAAAATATTTATTACATGGTTTTACCACATTAAACGACAAAAAACTCGTTTCTTATCATGTTTTGAAAACCGAATTTCTCCATCGATCTGGTTGAGTTATCGTGAGTCACCGAGTTAACCGTTCGACTATACACACCGGTCAACCCGATCTTACACAGACAAAATCAAAATAAAAAAAATCTACGATAAATAATATATACATAGATATAATATATATATATGAATAATATATATATATATATATATAATATATACTATATATAAAATATAGGAAAAAGATTCAAATAAAAAGACAAATATTCGTGAGAAATATAAAAAGATTTATTCTTTTTAAAAATGTATCTTAAAAAATTCTGAAAAAATTCCACAAGATCGTGTATGTTGGTGCATGAAAAATTGTAAAGGAATTTTTTCTAAAATTGTATAGTTTTGCCGAAAAAAATTTATTAAAAAAAACGTTTGTGCATTAAATCGGTTTTTTGTGCTTCAAAAATTCGTTTTTGTATCCAACTTCTTTTGACTTTTTGCATCAAAATTTTATTGCGCATCAAAACATAAAATCGAAAAATTTGTGCATCAAAATTTTTTTGTGCATCAAAATTTCTTTTTTTGCGCATTAAAAAAACGTATAAAAACTCAAAATTAGAAAAACTTCTTTTACAAAAGTTTTATGCACCAACATACCTGATTTAATGGAATTTTTCGAGAACTTTTAAAAAAAAAATTTCTTTTTATCCTTCTCACGAATATTTGTCTTTTTATTTTAACATTCCTCTATATATATATATATATATATATATATATATATATATATATATAGATTTGTGTTCAAGTGGTATACACTTTAAAATGTTAAATAATAGGCACCAATTAAAACTTGACAAGTGTCCTTTTCATTACAAAAAAAATTCTAATTAATTTTAATTTAATAGGGTATTATGGTAATCTTATATTCTACATAATCTGTATTATTTTATCATATCCCATGATATTAGCTCTCTATCAATATTTATACGTTATATATGAGTCACCATCAATATTACCCGCCTAAACATTTCACTTATAGAATTCCCGCCCCAATTCTTTACCGGGGTAACCCTTTACCCAAAAAAAAAAAGATACGGCGTATTGATTGTCATAACATTAATCTTCAAATATCTTCGTTTAAGCTCCAGAATGCGTGCCTTTTTCCTAATCTTCACCAAGTACTCCATAATTACTGCAATTCTCAAATACAAACGATTAAGTAATAATTCTTTGCAATAATTATATAAAATGGGTTATTTACATGGGATAAATGATGCTATAAAAGTGACGTTATTTGATATCATTAGGTAACAAAATACGTCCTCAATATTTCATCTTCGTGTTACCACTGCGCTTGGGAATCACGTCATCATCCTTCACGAACTATTTCTAAACTTTCTCTTTCTTCACAGTCCTTGCAAGAACCTTGAATGTATTCTTGTAAACATCCTTATAGCTCTTCCTCTTCTTCCTTTTGGCAACATTGAAGTCCTCATCCACATCCAACACGTAATCATCAACTTCTTCTTTATCTCTTTTAACTTCCATGTTCTCAATCGTAACAACAAGCCTTTCATTTACATCACGTACTATCTGGGTCCTCGGCTTTTGCTTCTAAAAAAAATACAGAAAAAGCGGTTAATGTTAGTATGGTTTAATTTCATAAAATCAATCAATAAAAGAAGCTTTAGTATCAGGAATCGACTCACCGTATACATAAGGTAATGATCCTCGACCTTATAGTCGTTGTTCATGTCACTCCTCGGCAGTTTGAATCCATTTGAACAAAGCACTTTCTTTCCCATTATGTCCGTGTGTGTTTTTTGTGTGTGTGAGAATGACATTGAAAGAGAAGGTTAGGGGGTTAATATATAGAGTCGAATAAAGTTTGTTGCAAAAATTTAGTTGGTGTGGGTGACCCCCACTTAATTACCTCCATTCCTACATCGCGCACTCACTCTCCTCTATGATTTTATTTATTTAATTACTTCATATTTACAAACTTAGACTCTAGACAAAACCCGATATAAGACTCAAACAAAAATTAACAAACACGTTTTGTGTTGGCTCATATAATTAACACGTTAGGTTCCGGTTAGTTATAGGTTAAACATGTTATGGTTAACATCGCTCACATGATTATTTAAATAGGTCAAGCTCAGTTGAGGTCTTTTTACCATAAGCTTTGTGTCCTAATGGCCAATGCTACCTTATTTTGTCAAGACAGGATTAGTTGATACACATCTATTATTTGCTACATATTCAGTCCACACTAAACTTGCAGACCCTTGAATACTACACATACAAATATACTTTACACAAATATCAGACATCTAGGCAATCCCAAACAAACCTGGAATACCACATCCGCGACAACTAACTTTGAATACACAGCAATCCCAAACAGACCATCTAGATCAAATTTAAATAAACGACTCACTAAGCGACACACACGGGGGATCTCTGAACATAATATATCGAAACACTAGACAATCTCAAACAGACCCTTGAATACCATGACAATAACTGTTGTACTGTATTATTAACCCGCGGATATAAAGGTGAATATAAAGGTGGTGTTTACAGATATCTTTTCCTAAATAATTGAACACGTACCTATGATTTAGAACATAATCAAATGAGGAATTACCTTTTGCAGCTTGTTTCTTTGAATTTTTAACTAGTTGATCCAATTTCCCTTTACGTAGCACTTGTTTACCACCTGACACATGATAATTATGAAGCGTTACTCAATGATTAGATAACATACACAACTTGTAATAGAACATAATGAAAAGACCATTTACCTTTTTCACCTTTTTTTCTTAGTTTTTTCGACAAGTGCTGCCAATTTCTCATTTCTCAATACACGTTCGGTTGACACATGGAGTACTCATAAATTACAATCTTTTACATACGAATTTCACATGAAACGTACTATATTTGAAAAAAAAACAATCGATTACCTTTACGATCTTCCATTTTACCAGCATCGATATTATCCTCCCCTATATTATCTACTTCTATTCCAACACCTTTTCCCCAAGCTACTTTATTTGCCATAGAATCGACACCCATTTTTGTCTGAGCTTCATTTAACCTCCAGCGGCTCATTTTGGTCATCATTCATAAATTCTCTAGGCCACAACATTCCAAAACACATTACAAACACCCAACACCACTGATACATTACAACTCTATTTACACCGACACATTGCTAAATCGCATACGCACAACCGGCACACTACGCACAATTATATTTTCACCATTTTACTTGTTTTCTCATATACATGTTAGTGTATAGTGTATACTCTCATGAACGACACATCACAAACAACCAGCACACTTTTGATACTCGTATACGCATCGTTATAATAAAATCAACCTAGATAAAAGTACCAGCCTATATAAAACAACTGGCACGCTCTTGATGTCCGACACATCAGAAAAACAACCGGCACACTCGTGAAACATCTACACAAGTGTCGTAGAGTATCACTAGTTTAATGATGCTTATGACTGTTATGTACACAAAAAATTTCAGATTCCTTAATCACTACTATTTCTTCTGGTCTATGTGCTACCACTATGAGCAAAATAATTTATAGTTGAGGCATATTGAGCTACGTTACATAATATTAGGCTAGAGTCTGGTTAAGTCAATAATGGATGCGTCTTTTCTGCATAGTTTTTCAAAGTAGGTGAACATATATCTAATTAGTACATCAGATGCTTCATCTGAAGCCAAATGATAATTATTTTGGTTAAGACGTGCCTGTAAGTTTGGAACCATTTCTGTGGTGTTTCTGTTTTAATCATGTCTACCTTGCAGGATATTATGCAATATTGTTTATATACATATTTCATTAATAGCTTGTGACACATTTTATATCAACTTAGGCTATTGCGTTTTGCTAATTTACATGCTATATCTAACTTTGTAAATGGCCAGTCTTCCCTACTCATTAAAACACCCAACCCGACTAAGATTCTAGTAACGTTATTACATTTTAGTCTACTGCTACCCCGAATAAGGTGGTGGGTCAATGGCGTATATTGTGTTGCACAGGTCTTGAACTCTAGTTTTCCAGGATCGAATAATGATGATCAAACAAGCATCATGCCAACATTAAACAAGAATAAAAGAAACAGGAAGATTGGGTTGAACCCTTAATTATATGATATATAAATCTGAAAGGGTTACATTGTTGATTACAGAATCTATCCTATTTATACAATATGAAACGGTGTGAATGAAAGGGTCGTGATGTTTCAGATAAAACATACAACATGCCTTTTCCTTTATAAGCGTTATATAACTGTCTAAACCTAATAAGGGGTCTCGGGTCTGGATTGGGTTTATTGGCCTGCTGGCCCAAACCAAGAATATCTGCCGCCCTAACAAAGATTAATGGATTATGTTTTTCCAACATATTCCCCCCTAATCTGTTAATCTTTGTTTCTTCCAATCTTCTTGTTCTTGATCATTTTCCATAGTATGCAGTTTGTTATTCCTTGCAGTAAAATGCTCTAGTTTTTCTGAGCAGCAATCGGTGCACAATCCTTACCAAAAGTTCCATTGGTAAGCGCCAGGACTCTGTGAGTCTTCTTCTACATGTGTAGGAATTTCTGGTGCACGAAGTATTCCTGCAAATTCACCAAATCCTTGGCCAAAGTGCATACTAAGATATATACAATTTCTGATATATCTTCTTCAAAAAAAACTACCATCTCTTCTTAAATCTGTTTTTTTAATCGTTGCCTCTTTTGTCCAAAGGCAGGATCTTCTTGATTGATGATCGAACATGAATTGTTGTGTTGTTTGATTCCAAACTGTTGCACAGGTCTTGAACTCTAATTTTCCAGGATCGAATAATGATGATCAAACAAGCATCATGCCAACATTAAACAAGAATAAAAGAAACAGGAAGATTGGGTTGAACCCTTAATTATATGATATATAAATCTGAAAGGGTTACATTGTTGGTTACAGAATCTATCCTATTTATACAATATGAAACGGTGTGAATGAAAGGGTCGTGATGTTTGAGATAAAACATACAACATGCCTTTTCCTTTATAACCGTTATATAACTGTCTAAACCTAATAAGGGGTCTCGGGTCTGGATTAGGTTTATTGGCCTGCTGGCCCAACCAAGAAAATCTGCAGCCCTAACAAAGATTAATGGATTATGTTTTTCCAACATATTGTAAACCAGTTATATGAAAGGACAATCTGCATTGATTTCTTGCAGACTGTCACCATATCGGCACACAAACCGGCACACATTGAACTTACATTTTTCAAATACAAACCAATTTATCCAAAAACAAATTATATATCCAACTTATATCCAAAACCCCTAAATCACTGAATAACACAGATTGCAAAAACCCCTATATCAATCAATCAAAATAATATGCAAAACCCCTAATTCAATCAATTAAACAATTATAAACTGACACATACCATCTCCTGCTCCACCCCAGTCTTCAGTTGTTAGATCGATTTGCTCCTTCTCATCATCCCCTTGATTTTGTTTCTTTTGGTTAGATAAACGGCCACTTCGTCTCACTAAAAAAACAACAAAAATGTTAGTTACAAACGAGCAATATTTAATATCAACAACATAAAAACACAATCTAATGTAGCACTTACCATACAATGTAGCCATGTAATCTTTGCTTCGTTGAGTCCTAGGTGCTGAAAGAGAGATGCCCTAGAATGTGATCGATCTACTCCCAATATTTATATACAATTTGTACCTAGCGATTGACGGATTTTCCCTAATTATTATAGATTGTAGGTTTTGATTTGAGATGAAACTGAGAATCCGGGCGATTAAAGATTATTTGGGATGTTGTGTCATCGTTTTTTATTTACAGTTAATAAGAAAAGGAGTGAATCCCGTTATGATACTTTTATCAGTTACAGTGTGTTTTTTAACTTGATACACGATGCCCCTCTTTTTCTATATAATTACAGTTATGCCATTTATTTATTTGAGTTTGATCATGATGCATCTACCTTGATCCAATGGTTCACAAGCGTGCTTACCGTAGCCTACTTTAAGTTGTATACCACGATAACGCCCCATATATATATATATATATATATATATAGTGAGACTTTCTTTTCAGAACCATTCTTAGTGCGAGAACTGACAGAACCACCAAAAACATGCATGCACGCCTTCAATAATTGTATTTTTGCACATATGTTCTAAAAAACAACATATATGTTTTAAAAAAACATAGTTGTTCTAAAGAATTTGATAAGAAATTGAAAATACAAAATTTTTCTTTGAAGGTGTGCATGTATGTTTTTATAAGGCGTGCAACAACAATATTGCGGTCGTGTGTAAGGTTTTTGTGAAAGAAGAGGAAGAGTTCATGATGATACTGAAGAACATAGGTGGATTCTTACGATTATTGATGATTTTCATGTATTTTTTTTATTTTTAAAAGGCGTGCATGTATGTTTTTGGTGGTTCTGTCAGTTCTCGCACTAAGAATGGTTCTGAAAAGAAAGTCTCACTATATATATATATATATATATATATATATATATATAGTGAGACTTTCTTTTCAGAACCATTCTTAGTGCGAGAACTGACAGAACCACCAAAAAACATGCATGCACGCCTTCAATAATTTTTTTTCAATATTATATTTTTTTTCCAACAAACATGTTTTCAGAAAAATCAGGTGCATACATGTTCTTTTTAATTATTGTAAATTTACATGTCTTGCGTACAATTGTTTAGACGTGAAACTATTTTGCTTAAAATGGTTGGTATGTGTTTTATTACACATACCTTTGACTATTAAAAACGTGCTTAAATGACAAAAAACGTACCAAAAATACATCTTAGTTGTATGTTTTGCATCTATATTGTATAGGTAACGGATATCCAAGAAAAGGATAAAAAGAAAGCCAAAATGACAAAACCGAGCACGGGAATGTGAAGAGCGTGAAAAACCAAAATCAGAGTCAAAGTCAACAGAAAAATCAACCCGACAAAGTCAACAAGTCAAAGCCGAAGCCATAATCGAAGAAATACTTAATGGGCCCACCCGTACCCATCTAATGGGCCGGGTCAGCCCATTAAAGTATTACATGAAGACTTAGAAGCATAAAAAGGCCCAATTCTCCTTTTTTTTATATACTCGGCCCAATGAAATAAACAAGCCCAAAGAACTACTTAACTGTCATTAGCCCAAAATCCCTTAACCCTTAACTCTGTTATGTCCTAAGGACCGCGGGTGTAAATCCACTACACAAATTGAGGGGCCAAAGTTGTTAAAACCCCAATCATGCAATGTCTTTATACAACATCAAGGGCCAAACTTGCCAATCCCTTAAACTTTACCCTTCACCCCTGTTTTTTACTAAAACAGATATAAAAACATAACAACACATTTTCCCGCCAAATTTCCTTATTCACGTTTCTTCAACCCCTGCACCCTCCCTGCAACTAAACAACAAAAACATCACTTCCCACCTTAACCCCACACATCACAAGGCTCAATGCCATGTTGGCAATCCCCAATTACCTCATTCGTTGATGAATCAAGACAATAAATCAAGGGCTGTGATTGCTAGGATTGGTGAGCAAGAAAAATCAATGGCTGAGATGATGACTTTGAGCTACTCACACAACAAACACACCCTCAGTTTCTCACTCAAAAGTAACACACTTCAAAGGGCCCAAGTCCATTAAGACTTAGTATAAAGTAGGACTTTGTAAGCCCTTAGAGGCACCTAGCTTTTATTTTTAGCTTATTTTTAGTTTAACTTAGCTTAATGTACTTTTCCTTGTAATGTTTTAAAGTTTAATGAAATTTGAAGTTTGGTTTTAAAATCTGTTTTCATGTTTTAAGGTTAATTTATGTTTCAAAAGCTACTTTAAGCTCTCATTTTATACTCTCATAAGTTGTTTAAGACTTAAGCAATGAAAACTTTCTAGTTTTATGTTATTTAAGAGCTAGTTCACCAAAATTCACTCAAAAAGCTATTTGGAAGATAAGCTTACAAGGGAAAAGCTTATAGGTCTTTATTAGCTTGTCTTTGACAAGCTAGAGCTTGTAGATCAGCTTATTTATAAGCTTGTTTGCCCTATTTGAGCAAGAGCTTTGTAAGTTCTTTATTTTTAAATTTTTAGCTTATTAACTGTTCACATGCTTATTTCCTGCTTGTAGTTGCTTATTGTTGCTTATTTATGTCAGTTAATGCTTATGAATGCTTTCTTATAGCTTAGATATCATTTGTTTAAGTTTTCTTAAAATCTATCTTAAATTAGCTTATTAAGTAGTATAATTTGTTCTAGCTTCTTTGAGTGCTTAATTGCTGTTGAAATTTGCTTAAAACTGCTTATTATACTTGTTCAATATCTGGTCTTGTGAAGTTCTGGTTTAAATCAGCTTAAATCAAGTTAAAAATTGAATTATGTCTTTTAAAGGGGTGTTTGGGTCAAGGGACAAAATGGGTCAAACTGGTTGAAAAATCATTTGGGTCACTAAGCCTATTTTGGCAAGCTTTCTTTAAGTAATTTTCAAGAGTTTTAAGGTCTCAAAGCTTGTTTTAAGGTTTTTTCTAATTGGTGTCTATAACTGTGGTTTCAAAAAAACAGGTGTAAGTGCTCATTAGATTAAGGCTTTCAAATCCAGCTTTTAAGAGTGTTTTAGTGTTCTTTATGAGTGTCAAAATACAGTAGTTAAGAGTCTTTTAGTTTAGATTAGTCTTTGTCATAATCTGTCATAAAAAATTTTGTGAAGTGTCTTTTAGTGAAAAAACAGCTTTTCCATTTCTATTTTCTGGCTTATCCTTTATTTCAAAATGTTTTTTTGAATGTTGATATAAGTTCTTTGAGGTCCAAAGTTAATCTATTTGTAAGTCCCAAGTTTATAAGGATCCATTTGTCAACTTATTTTTAAGCCCAAAAGTGTCTTCTTAGGCTGTTTTCATTGTCAGTTTTAGCATTTAGCTTGTTTGCTTTTTATAGCTTGTCTGCTCATTTTCTTAGCTTATTTTTATTTAGACATGCTTATTAGGTATAGTTGATTATTTGTTTTAGCTTATTTATGTTTTTCAATTGCTTACTTGTCCAAAAAGTGCTTAACAGTTTAGCTCTATATACTTATTTCTCATCTTATTTTTCAGTTTTATAAAAAGTCTTTTTGTTAAAGTTTGTTATTTTTGCCTAATTTACAAGTTTACAAAAAAAAATTCAAAAAAAATGTTTTCCAAAAAAGAGAGAGGCATGGGTTTGAACCCATGACCTCTCCCTTCACACATACACGTCCCACACTCTCACACACTTAACCAGCGGCACCAGATAGGGCTATCTATTAGCCTCTTGCACTATTTATTTAATAAACACAATCTCATTCCCTTTTCATATTTAAAAGGCGTAGCTTATATTGGCTTTTTCTTAGCTTATTGGATAAGCTGTTCAATCCATCTTATTTTTCCTGCAATCTTAACAACATTTAGGACTTTTGTAGAATTTTTCATTTTTTCTAAAGTCATTTGTTATTTTTCTTTAATTTTTGTAGGTTAAAATTTTAAAAAGTCATTTAAAAATAGAAAATTAATTTAGAAAAATAAAAAAAAATTATTTTTAGTTTTAGAATAAATATTTTTAGGTTTACAAGTTTTAAGATATTTTTATCACTTTTAGATTTTAATTTTAATTTTTAGCTTTTTAAATTAATTTTAGAAAATAGTTTTTAATTATAAAAAGTGGTGAAAAATATTTTTCTGAGTTTTTATCATATTTTAGACTTTTCTAAAGTCGAAAATCATTTTTTGGAATTTTTAGGTGTTAATTTGTTATTTTCTAGAATTTTAAATATATTAAATAGGTTTTTAATTCATAAAAATTAATAAAAAGTCAAAAAAATATAATTCCTTTTTAGAAAATTTTATTGTCATTTTAGAGGTTTAGAAACTAAGTTTGCATTTTTAGGGTTTAATTTTGACTTAGTTGATAATTAGACGCGTTTGCTGTGCTAATTTTGACTTAGTTAATTTTGACTTATTTTTAGTTTAAAATTGTGTTGGTTTAATTGTTTTTGGTGTAAATTGCCTTACTTTTCCTGTAGTAATAGAAAACCAAAATCCAAATTTGTTATGTACAAACATCAAATGTCAAATCGACAAACAACTTTCCATTGCATTCCTCGTTGGGGATAACGACCCGGGAATCACATACTTCCCGGTTTCTACATTGGGATTTTTTTTTGATAATTATCCTTATAATATATTTATAATTATTTATATTTATATATATATTTAAAGGGATAGTTTCAAAAACTATCAATTTTTGGCGCCGCTTCCGGGGAGGATTGTATACGATTGTCGTTGCGTTTGACAATTAGTGATTTGAAGATCCTTCCGTGAGAAGTTATTTTGCTTATTTTCATAAAAAAAATACAAAAAGATTTTTCTTTTATTAGTATATATATAAGTTTTTATGTCTAAAAAAAATCAAAAATAAAATAAAAAGTTGTCCTAAAAAGAAAGAAAATATATCATCAATATAATGTTCCATTAGGTTACATGTTTTGATGTTTGGGATTGTTATTAGTTGGTCATATGGGTAACTTTGTATATTGCGTGAAGGAACATATGTTAAAGTTGAAGTTGCGATATACAATATATGTACTTGTCACTTGTATATTGCGTTACCACAATCTATTAATTAATGGTGTCATCAAATTTGGTTGAATGAATGGTTTGGTTTATGTCCTCCAAATATTGCTATTATAGAGAAAATGGGTTCTTTCAAATTTGAAGATTATGGTTTTGATAATGGTTTTTCTACTTTATTTGAAGGTTTGGGCAATTGCAGATTCCAAGCGTCAAGGATATCTAGGTTTTAAAGAGTTCATCATTGCTATGCAGGCATGTCGTCCGGTTTCTCTTCTTATTGCAGTATTCACCATTGATCTCATCTTCCTTAAGTCTAATGGTATTCCTTTTCATGGTTACAGCTCCTCTCTTTGGCGCAAGCAGGACATGAATTGAACTCCAATTTACTCAAATCATCTCCATGTGCGTCAATCTGTTTGTACTTTTTACCATTTCTTATTTCATACTGTCATATCGTTTGTTGAATTATTTATCCTATTGATATTCATATCATCGTTGATTTGTGTTTGATAGCTGATGTGGAGCTTTTGGAACCTCCGGAGATGGAAGGTTTGGATTCACTTCTGCTGGTAAGGATCCATTTCTGTATTGATAGTTATCGTTCATGTTATGGAACAATTCTTGTATTAATAGTTTAGCCTTTCTTCTCGCCAGAAGCATAGGGGTTCAAGAAACAATGGTGTCCTCGAAACAAATGGTGGGTACCACTCACACGTTCCCTTTGTAACTATACATAAATCATATCTTATTATGTTATCTGGTTCAACAAAATGCAGGTATTTTGGCAGTTCAACATGTGTCGCCACTGAGCTTATTTACTACAAGGCTTAGTAAGAAGGTAAGTTTCGTCACTTGTAGGTTGCTTTATTCTCATCTTCGAGTTGCTTTTACAAGTTTGTATGGATGCGAGTAGTTGACGTCGGTTTTTTTTTCTTCCAGACCTCTTGTCACACATCTCTTGGTAAAGTCACTTCTATAATTGATGGATTGAAGAGATTGTATAACGAAAAGCTAAAGCCATTGGAAGTTGCTTACCGTTACAATGATTTTGCATCTCCTTTATTGGTGAGAGAACTGTAAAATGATTTTACTTTTGGTTTGTTATAGTTCATTTCAAGTCTGTTAGTTAGTTCTACTTTGCGTTTCGTTACTTTTATCTGTCATGCTACTTGAAATTTGCATATCTACAATTCTCTGCCATTTTGCACAAAAATGTACTAACTGTTTTCATTATTATATGCAGACAACTAGTGACTTTGATGCGAAACCTATGGTGATGCTTCTTGGTCAGTACTCAACTGGGAAGACAACATTTATTAAGCATCT
The DNA here is from genome assembly GCA_026074375.1 of Tanacetum coccineum. Taxonomy (NCBI): domain Eukaryota; kingdom Viridiplantae; phylum Streptophyta; class Magnoliopsida; order Asterales; family Asteraceae; genus Tanacetum; species Tanacetum coccineum. The sequence goes on along the minus strand of BQNB010031546.1, from coordinate 16,991 downwards.
TCTCAAAAGCAACTACCCAGGTCTGCTACGTTTTAAAAGCTATTTACTGTGATTTAGCTGATCTACACCCTTTTCACTTGTTGGACAAGATTTACTCTAAAATCGTTCTTTCGCGTGGACAGGAGCTCACATTGGACCAGAGCCTACAACAGACAGATTTATCGTGGTTATGGTAACATCATTAATTTTGTTTGTTAAGTTGCATATATCGGTCTTATGATAGTAGTTTGCTCCAATCTGTATCTGTCGTGGCATGAATCATTCGTTATACTTGTTTATACTGTGTAGGGTGGACCTGATGAGAGATCTGTACCCGGAAACACTATTGCTGTGCAAGCAGATATGCCTTTCAATGCCCTCACTACTTTTGGAGGTGCATTCCTCTCAAAGTTTGAATGTTCTCAAATGCCACATCCTGTAAGCTCATAATACCAATTTTATAGATCGTTTATCATTGTTTTCAAAGTGTATTCATCAATTCAACCACAAAAATTCTTAACACGGTCCAGCTTTTGGAGCATATCACATTTGTTGACAACTCCCCGGGAGCTCCTATCTTGATAGAAGCAACGCACAGAAAGAAAGATATGACTTCGACCTGTGTGATCAAGTGGTATGCAGAAAAATGTGATCTGATCCTATTCTCCTCATTTGACCCACAAAAGCTTGATATAATGATGAAATTCAAGCGTGTGATATCGTCTTTACACGGTCAAGATGATAAGATTCGTGTTGTACTTAACAAGGCAGATCAAGTTGATACTCAACAAGTAAGATTTCAGCAAATATGTAATTGTCTTTTGTGCAAACTTTAATTTAGGTCCTCACATTCCGATCCGTTGATGCATTATTTGGGAATGTAAAACTTTCTCTTTTTCTTCGAATTGATGCGAGTATATACGGTGCATTGATGGGTTCCTAGGAAAAGTACATAACACACCTGAAGTGGCGCGCGTACTACATTGGGTAGCTTTTTTGGTGCTCATAATCCTACACAAAATCCTACATTATGATTTTTTAAAGATTGAAAAGTGGCTAGTTTGATTTATAGTCAAGTATGACAATGTATAATTAGAGTCAACTATTTCTTCGGATTTGTGTTCATCGTTACTATAATACTCGGATGGAGTATTGTTTGAAAACTTTTATCCTAAAATGCTGTTAAGTCTTTCTTTTCTGTTTTTTAACGCTAAATTTTGTTAATCATTCAGTTCATTAATGACAAACCAATCAAGGAAGATCACTTGACTCGAATGGGTCAAGGCGCTCTAGAGAAAGACACAAGAAGACCTTCATGTGTAGACGTGAGTGGCGACGAGAGAGGGGCGCGGAGGAGAAAGAGGGCTTGTATGATGGGCGGTGGTGTATGTGCGCGGGGGGTGACTTTTATGGGATTCCACTATATGTATGTCTGTAGGCAGAGCTCACTTCTAATGTTCACAATTGGAACATGGTATGAGTGACATAATAGGCGAGAGTACATTAAAGTCGTGAGAACACCGAGGGGGGGGACTCGATTGCATGGTGGTAGGGCGGCGCCTATTGAAGGTGATACGTTGGATCTAGTCAGTTAGAGGGGGGCACCATCGGTTTTAGGCATTTGAGAGGTCCTCGGAACTGACCATACAAGATGAGCCGTACTATAGACAAATGTCATTACCCTAGGAGCACTCAGGGATTCATCTTTTATGCGTACTACTATCCATCGACACAATCGACATTGAAAAACACTGAGAGACAAAAGAATAAGGAGCTGAAAGACTACATACTCTACCAAGAAGTCGAGTCATGAAAAAATCTGAAGACGTATTCGCCAAGGTCTCTATTCTTCATTCTCTTTTCTACATACTCACAAAAAAAATCATTCCTTTGCACAAACTAACAATGTCTTTTTAGTTTATGATTATGAAGCCTTAAAATTTCCAAATCGCAGTTTCATTCATATTAACTTTCGTTATCCACAATCTGTACTTTGGTTTGGAACTATGAATTTAGTTATATGGTTTCCCCTATTTGCGCGACAACTAATGGCATTTTTACACCAAACCACTTACTGAAGTGCATAATCCAGCCTGATCGCGTGATGGAGTTTTGCAACAACAATAACCTCCAGTTGATTGTACGCGCAAATGAATGTGTAATGGATGGATTTGAGCATTTTGCTCAAGGACATTTGATTACTCTTTTCTCAGCCACCAATTATTGTGGTAAAGTCTTTAATTCTGATATTGGTTTTTACTTATAAGTACGACATTATGTGGCATGATGGGGTGGTTGGGTAACAATTCAGTTCTCTTCGGGTTGACCACAAATTTTTTTTGTCCTAATATAGTTTTTCCTAAATAATTAGTGTATTATTATATCAATGTTCATCTAAATTTGTGATCTAATGATTAGTAAGAGGTTGTATGTGTACGCATTTAAATGGCACTTGCACAACATTTTATTCCATGTTACCCTTTTACGCTGCTCTTCAATTTTTTTACCTCTTTTCACCCATTAGAGGTAAAAGATAACCCAAAATTTCCACCTCTACCGGTATGATGTATATTGATGGTTTTCCATTTGTCTTTTGTAGGGACTGCAAATAATGCGGGTGCAATATTAGTCTTGGGTAGAGATCTTGTAGTGGTCCCGAAGCTCATTCATCCACTTCCACTAGCAATATCATCACCTGAAACTTCCCCTGAACGCCACATAGAATATACATGGATGCAGGTACACATCTATTATCTGAAATCATCATAGTCACTACTTAATGATACAGGGATTGATATTAATTTCATGTATTCTTCTTTCATGGGCTTTAGGAGCTTAATGCAAACAGACCACCTACACCAACTAGGGGTCGTCCACAAGTTTCAAATGAGCATGGACATGCATGTATATGATTAAAGTTCGTATGTGATCCTTAATATTATATTTTGGGCTCTCATACCAACCGGTGGACTCGAGATCTCAGGTTTGGTTGATCTTACCACAAGGCTTAGTAAGGTAAGTTTCGTCACTTGTAGGTTGCTTTATTCTCATCTTTGAGTTGCTTTTACAAGTTTGTATGAATGCTACTAGTTGACGTCGTTATTTTTTCCTTCCAGACCTCTTGTCACACATCACTTGGTAAAGTTACTTCTATAATTGATGGATTGAAGAGATTGTATAATGAAAAGCTAAAGCCATTGGAAGTGACACCCTATTATTTCCTACCCTGAGACACCCTATTATTTCTTTTTGATGTGTTTAACTTGAGTTTAATCAAATGGTATATATTTTCAGAGAAATGTAGACGAGGCGGTGAAAAAGCTCAAACAACAAGGTATTGAGGTGCTTGGAGTGGTATGCCATGTATCTAATGCACAACAAAGAAAAAATCTCCTTGAACAAACAGTTGAGGTGAGAATGACTTTGGCTCGTATTCTTATACTAGTTGTCTTTATCAACCGAATAATTTAAGTTTCAAGTTAGCCATCTTTTGAGACATCCATAGTTCTGAATCGTGTATGTGATATATGTGCTCTTTCTCAAGATTGTGTTTATGTGCGGTACTTTCTTTCTTTCTATTATTAGCATCAATTCAAAGAATTCGAAAGAAGTACTCACATTTTAATCTTGAACTCATGGTAGACGCGGCCGGCCAGGTTTTTATAATGACTGTTAATACTCATAAAACATATTAGTATAACTTGAAATCACAATTGATAGTTAGCGAAAGATACATACACCTTTTAATATTAGTAGGCTAAAAATTCAATACGATCATTTCATTTCAAATAAGGTTGAAGGCTAAAAATATGCAACTTATCCAAATTTACCGACCTACGCAATCTACTTTATTGATATACGCAACATACTTTCAAATACTTACCAATCTATGCAATATTGACTAAAATGTGACTTGTTACCTCTTAGAAAATCTACAGTTTGGTCCACTACTAGAAAGATGACCTTCAGCGACGGATTTTCCGACGGATGTTTATCCGTCGCTATTTACCGACAGATTTTTGTCAAATTAGTGACGGATGTTGCAAGAAAATTAGACCGACCAATTTCCGACAGACTTCTGGCGGATTTCCGAGGGATAAAATTTCGTCGGAAATCCGTTTGTAACATACTTAACCTACTGTCGACTTTCCGATGATGTACCGACAATCATGTGTATCCGTCGTTGATACGTCGGAAAATTATTGATTGATCATTAGTTTAGTACTATATATTTGTATAGCCGTCGGTAATCCATAGGAAAAAAAAAGTATGATTCCGACGGATTTCTGACATATTTATTAGAAAGTCAAAACCATTTGCATGTAACCAGTTATACACGCGTATGAAAAATAGGCATGGCAATGAAAAGGAAATATAAAAAAATGTACATGAATATAGGCAATAAATACTACTAGGCGTGTAAAAAAATCCAATTCGGACCCGAATCTGATTAAGCCTATCTAGGGCGAGTTACTCGGGTCAAAAATTTTATTAGATTATTCGGGTTAAGTCGAGTAGCCCGAATACTAGATAGGGTCGACTATCGGGGGTAAAAATGTTAGGCTAACTCAGGTTCGGGTCGAGCCGAATAAAAACTTTTTTTAACATAATTTTTATACATTATTTGTTTAAAAGGGTAAAAGTAGGCAAATTTTAATAGACCTGATTCGATTTGAACTGATCGAACCCGACTAACCCGAATTCAAATAAAGTCAAGTTCGAGTATGTTATTTTTAGCCTTAATCAAACTTTCACCCGACCTGAATTAACATGAACCCGACCGATCCGACTATACTAACACCCTTAAGGCCTTAATTCATTAATCTTATATATAATAAAAAAAAAGTAGTACGTCTTTTCGGAATTTCGAAGTTTGGATTATAAATTTTTAAACACTTTAATTAACTCTTTAAACTTTTGTCTATTTCCAATTTGCTCAATCCCTCCCAAAAGTTTCACTTTCCCTGTAAACACATCAACACCTACTCTCAAAGCGCTACTCTTAATCCACCGCCACCGTACTTCTGCCGTCGACCACCGTACTTCCGCCATCGATCACCGTACATCTGTCGTCGACCACTCTCATCAATGTTTAATTCTTCAATTGCCCCAATTTACTACTTTTTCGATTGTGTTTATAATTCAGATAAACCTAATTGAGATGAAGTTATTTGTGAAATAAAACTTGTTAATTTTTTTAGACCTAATTGAAATGAACATATTTGTGTAATTGTATCTCTTTTTATGAAATTGAAACACGATACTTGTGCACTAAGGGATAATTGCAGGGTGTGTTTGGGATAGCAAGTGAAATAAAGTAATTTGTAAGTGAAATAAGTTGTAAGTTGATTAGTTCCTTTTGACTAATCTCTAAGTTGTGAATGTTCACTCGTAATGATCTAGTTTGTTTACGTGAGTTGTGCTTATGATCAGTTTGCATCCTTCGTATAGTGTTTGTTGGCTAATGTTGATTGTTACTAGTTGATGTGAGCTTGTATAATACAGTTGTGTTATGTCGGCGATTAGGGAAAGTGGATGTATGTACAAAAGATCAAATAGTAAGGGTCTTATTATAAAGACCTGATAACGATAAGATAATGAGATTTATGATTATTTGGTACTTATTATATAACCCCCTAAAATGCATTGCCAAACACCCCTACACTTAGCTTAGATGTAAGGCTGCTACAATTTACTGAAAATTTCCACTGCTAATTTTGAACCCAGGCGTGTAATTTGTGTTTAACGAGTAGAGATAAATAGCCTTGTTGTGTACTGTTACCTATTTGTAGACATAGGCAGTTATGTGCATTATCTTGCTTCAATGTTAACAGATGGAGCTTCCACATTGGATCGATATCGTGAAGAGCGCCACATTAAGGAGCTAGCACCTTATGACCCTGACTGGTACTACATCAGAGCTGGTATGCCTTGTGTTTATCTTGGAGTTCTGTCATTTCCTTATTGAAAGCTATTTTCGATGCTGATCGAAAATGTTTTTGAAAAGTTAGCATCCATGCCAAGGAAGATCTACTTGAGGGGAGGACTTGGTGTTGGTGCTTTCCAGAGAATCTATGGTGGAAGCAAGAGGAACGGTAGTTCCCCACCTCACTTCTGCAAGGGTAGTGGTGGTATTGCTCGCCACATTTCGCAACAGTTGCAGAGTATGAACATTGTTGACTTTGACTCCAAAGGGGTAAGTATTATAAATAGTTTCTTCGTTTAACTTCTGCTAAAATATATGATTAATTTTAACCAATGGGGGTGACCCAGCGGTAAGGGCTTAGCCTCTTAGGACATAAAGTGCCTAGAGGTCTTGGGTTCGAACCCTGGGGAGAAAATTAATCCCACATTGGCCACGGAGGTTCACCTGCGTCGACTCCGGGCTATCCAAAAGGGTAGTTGCCCTTGGATTAGTCGGCTCGCAATGTCGAGTCGGAACCCAGGTTAAAAAAATAAATAAAAAATATATGATTAATTTCTGATATATTGCAATAATGGAAGGAAGATCACATCAATGGGCAAAGAGATCTTGATCAAGCTACATGAAGAGTAGTGGTTGTTACCCCTTGAGCGAGCCATCAAGATTTTAACTTCTAATGGACACATCAAAACAGAAAGGTTATAGTTACATAGCTTATTTATAGCTATCATATATGTAACCGTTGGATATGTGTATACAGAGTCAGCAGAATCATCTCAAGAGGCCAGTAATCTCCAGTACAATTCAAAGTGAAACAGAGTTTGAAAATTAGACCAAAGCGATCAAACAAAAAAGAAAAGAACATTACGTGTCTTTGAAGATTTATAACTACATTAACCAGCTTGAATTTAAGAATGCATAAAAAAAGCAATTTGATTAACACTCCATCTTAACGTCTGATGATGCCTCTGCCATCTAATTATCAATCCATTAATAAGCTTATTACCACTCCTTATATGCTGGCTAATAATATATGTTTTATTCTTGGGTGAGATGTGTGTGGCAGGGTCTCGTGTTTTCGTACAGGAAGGGATCCATGACATATTCGTCAAAAAAGTGGAAGGAGCGGTGAAAGTGTGGGCAACAGGGGACCCTTTTGATCTCGCCACTCGTCATGGACCTCAGGTATACTATAGCATGGGCAACAAGGGCCCATTTTAATTTCAGATAAATATTTGTGCACAATTTTCATCTATCCCTTCAAAGCCTAATGCCCCTGTTATGCACGAATGGCATTTCCGGTCCGGCCTTGATCGCTACATATGGATTATAGGAATGTTGTATGCTTGCTACCACAACAGTGAGTTCCAATGTCCTACTGTGCTTATAATATTGCCCCTAGATTGTTTCTCATTACATAACTATCACTATTGTACCGCAGGTTGAGAGGTGGATGGAAAAGCTGGAGGAAGCAGAAGTGAAACGTAGAGTATCAATCGAGTTGGTTGTTATTTACTTCCCATTTTGTTTCTTTTGAATTATTCTGATGTTGTTGGTTACCTGTGGCTCGAGTATACATACATACTTCCTAAAATTACATACAATAAGTACCATCCTTACACCTCTTTGATCTCCATCACATATGTATACTCCTCAAATGCTCCTTCATCTTGTATCCAAATGGCTTCACTTAGTGTTAATTCTAATGATTACTTTCTCTGTTTTTGCTGATAGTGTGTATGTAAGCCTTCAGAACGTCACCTAACATTTTCGTAGCTACTCACTGACCCTTTTCGCGTAAGTATCATACTTGCATTTTGTGTTTAAAAGCGTTCATTCTTGCAAAACAAGTGTATCCTTCATATCGGAAAAGATGGTTGTTTGCATTTAATTATATATTTTGATATATTATTAACTGATTGTTCCTCTATCCACTTGAATCCACAGGTGTGAACCTTGAGATATATAATAGTAGCAGATCATGTATTTCTCTTTGTACAACCCAGTCACTATGAAGATTCAGTCTGTTATAGATTAGTTTAATTATTTTACAGAAGTTCATTGTATTTCTCTTTGTGATTTGAATGCTAAATTTCTGTAATGCATTTATGTAATTTTGAATTATCCATTTTTTCATCTCTCTTTTAGGATGCACGATTTAGTGAGTGAAAGCATTTGTATTTTTCTGACAATACAGTGACCATTTACCGACTGTATATTAGTGGCAGATTTCCGAGGACTTATTTGTGACGATTTACCGACAGACTTCCGACGAAGTTACCAACAGATTCCTGACGCGTTTTCTTGTCGGTATTTCCAACAGATTTCCGACGTATAGCAGTTAGCGACCAGAAATCACAGACACCCTCTTTCCATCACAAATCTGTCGGAAATAGTTGTTACAGACGGATTTCCGACGGAAAATGCTGTCGCTATTGACCTGTTCTGTAGTAGTGGTCCCAGTCGGCTGCGTGGACTTTCGCCGTTAGTCCTTTAATATTTTTTTAACTAAAAAAAGTTACAGTAATGATAACTTTACTTTTTCATTGACTTTCACTATTAGTCGTTTGACTTTTCCACGTTTTTATACAAGATATTATATACACGTTTTGATATGCATTGTTATACACACGTTTTCATACACACATTTTTATACATGTTTGTATACACACATTTATATACATGTTTTTATGCGCACGTTTTTATACACACATTTTTATACACGTTTTTACGCACGTTTTTATACATGTTTTTATACTCACACTTTTATACATACATTTTTATATACGTTTTTATGCACACGTTTTTATACACACGTTTTTATACACTTTATTATACACACATTTTTATACACGTTTTATACGTACGTTTTTATACACGTTTCTATACAGACATTTTTATAAACGTTTTACACGCACGTTTTTATACACACGTTTTTATACACACATTTTTAAACATGTCTTAATACACACAATTTTATATACGTTCTTATACACATTTTTATCACGGTATTATATACACGGTTTTATACACACATTTTTATACACGTTTCTATTCACACATTTATATACACATTTTTAAACACACATTTTTATACACTTTTTATACACACTTTTTATACACGTTTTTATACGCACATTTTTATACATGTTTTTATACACACGTTTTTATACACACATTTTTATACACGTTTTGTACGCACGTTTTTATACATGTTTCTATACACACATTTTTATGCACATTTTTATACACACGTTTTTATACACACATTTTTATACATGTTTTAATACACACAATTTTATACACGTTTTTATACACGCATTTTTATCACGGTATTATATACATGGTTTTATACACACGTTTTTATACACATTTTAATTTAACATTTTTATAAACACATTTTTATATACGTGTATAAAAACGTGTGTATAAAAACGCGTATAAACACATTTATATAATAGCGTGTATAAAAATGTGTGTATAAAAACGTGCGCATAAAAACATGTATAAAAATGTGTGTATAAAAACGTACGTATAAAAACTTGTGTATAAAAACGTGTGTATAGAAACATGTATAAAAACGTGTGTATAAAACGTCTATATAATACCGTGATAAAAATGTGTGTATAAAAATGTGTATAAAATTGTGTATTAAAACATGTAAAAAAATGTGTGTTTAAAAATGTGTATAAAAATGTGTGTATAGAAACGTGTATAAAAACGTGCGTATAAAACGTCTATAAAAATGTGTGTATAAAACGTGTGTATAAAAATATGTATAAAAATGTGCGTATAAAAACATGTATAAAAATGTGTGTATAAAAACGTGTATAAAAATGTGTATAAAAATGTGTGAATAGAAACGTGTATAAAAACGTGCATATAAAAATGTGTATAAAGACGTGTATAAAAATGTGCGTATAAAAACGTGTATAAAAATGTGTATATAAAAATATGCGTATAAAAACATATTTAAAAATGTGCATATAAAAACGTATTTAAAAATGTGTGTATAAAAACGTGTATATATAAACGTGAAAAAGTCAAGGGACTAACGGTGAAAGTCAATGAAAAAGTCAAGGTATCATTACTCTAACTTTTTTAGTTAAAAAATGTCAAGGGACTAACGGTGAAAGTCCATGCAACCGAATGTAAATTTTCTAAGTGGTAACAGGTCAAACAAGTCACATTTTGGTCAATATTGCGTAGATTTGTAAGTATTTGAAAGTATGTTGCGTATATCTAGAATAATTTAAGTAGGTTGCGTAGGTTGTTAAATTTAGATAAGTATTTGCGTATTTTCAGCCTTTACCCAAAACTTCAAATAATCCAGTTGCACAACAAAGAAACAAAAAATCTGGAAATACATACAATGAATTTTAAAAAAAGCTTTACATAAACTAGTATCTAAAATTATATTTAATTAAATACATACATCTAAGATTGTTACTTGTTTGAGTAAGAATGTACTAAAAGTATTACTACATATTTGGGCCTTTGTCTAATTGCATAATGCATATATATGATCACATGCTTTTACATAGCCATCTAAAACATTCAATGTGAAATATTTTTTTTACAAAACATTAAATCTAAAAATATGCATGAAACAAGATACAACTCACGTTTTACAGATTTTAACTAAAGGTGTAATCATGATTTTTTTTTAAAGACATAGGTTGTTGCATACGTTCACATGTTTTATCAGTCGTCCATGAACAATACGCAGTACATAATTAAAAGTGATCATATTTTACTCACAGAGGATCATGCTTTTCAACAACGTTGTAGTTTGACGGTTTTGCTATAAATTAGATCATTTGGACACCGTAAGCAACAATTATATCTTGTGTAACTTGTCGTTGTTCATAAACACAATAAGAGTGGAAATGGCGGGTAGCCCTTGCGGTGCTATGTTAATGTTGTTGTTTGTGGCTATGAGTAGTGCAAGACTATCTGTCGATGCAATTTCTTGTCAAGGTGCAATAACTCGAATGTTGCCTTGCCAAGCTTACTTGATGGGAGTTGGGGGGATAACTGTTTCGTGCTGCCAGAGTGCTCAAACCTTGAGCCAAGTTGCTAATACAACCCCTGAAAACTTCAAATTAGTCTGCCAATGCTTAAAGCAAGCTGCGCTACTCATGGGGATTAACATGGGCCGAGCTCAGCAGATTCCTCAGCTTTGTCATATAGATGTTGATGCGCATTTGATCGACCCTAATGTTGATTGTAAGAAGTAATAATCCAACTCTCTCGTAAAAATTTCATTTCATGTATGATTTGTAATATTGTATAGATAACATTTCTCTCATTTTGTGCAGGTTAAACGCGCCAACGCCAACAGAAAGGCTTGAGCCTGCCAGTTCCGAAACGAAACCGTATGACCCTGACCAGATTGGGATTCCCGTAATTGCTCCTTCTCCTGCTGATTGAGAACTCCAGAATAAGAAAAGAGATATTTTGCATTGGTACAAAAAAATGGTTTCTTATGATGTGTTGGTAGTTGTTATAAATAAATGAAAAGAAATTATTTTATGGGATTTTCTAACATGTGTCACGGGGGCACAAGCGTTTAATCATTAAACGAACTCAAATTAATATATATATATATATATATATATATATATATATATATATATATAAAAATATATATATATATTATATATATATATAATATAATATATATATATAATATATATATATATATATATATTTTACAATGTTGGATATTATCGGTAAAGAGCTCGAACGAGTCGAGCTTAAACGAGCTCGAGCCCAATCCCGAGCTTCAGCTTAAGTTGCAGCTCATTTACGAATAGATTGGGCTCGCGAGCCTAAACGATCCTAACATCATTAGGATATTATAAGTATTAAACACATATACAACGTTACACATTTGTATTATAGGCGAGTTTATTACGAGCTCAATAACAAGCTTATTAACGAGCTCAAAATAAATATATTACAAGCCGAGCTTGAGCCAAGTTTTAATTTTTCCTTGTCAAATTGTATAAACGAGATGAGCTCGAGCCGTTCCCGAGCCTGTGTAACATACCACGAGCCGAGCTCGAGCTTAGAAAATAAGGCTCAAACCGAGCCGAGCTCAAGCTCGACCTTTATAAAATTTGAACGAGCGACCAAGTAAGTCAAATTTAAAATAAAAATAAGAAATTAGTTGGATAATTTTTGTAAAAAAACAAAAAATTATATGCAAAAAGTTTAAAGATATCTTATGCGGGTTGATCTGAAACCCGAATAAGCTCAAACTTCTCACCTGAAACCCGATCATAATAAGAGTTCGGGTTAAGTTAAAGTTAACCCGGATAATTCGCATACATTTTTTCAACCGGTATAACTTGACCATTAATCATCTTATGCCATGTCATCAATCCAGAATACTCACCAAACAAACTCTTAACATATATGATCACACTAACACGGTTATCATCCTTCAACCCCTAACTACCGCATTTAATTATGGTACCATATATTGATTATCATCCTTCAACCCCTAACTACCGCATTTAATTATGGTACCATATATTGATTATCATCCTTCAACCCCCAACTACTGCATTTAATTATGGTACCATATATCCATTATCATCCTTCAACCCCCAACTACCATATTTAATTATGGTACCATTTCACACTATTACATCATAATAAAAACTACTCGTAAAAGAAGTTATTTTCCACCTAATTTGAAACAACTCAACACCCCATGGCTACTGATTTCTTCATTATCAAGTGGCTAATGGTAGCAATTATATATGACATTATTCTTAAGTTATTTGTGTGTATGTATGTATGTATCTCTTTTTTCTATTTACTATCGTGCCATTTAGTTTTATGTGTTTCTATACTTTGTTTAACTTATTAAAAAATTATCACATCATTTTATTTGAGAAAAAAAGGTTCACTGGGTGTTTAGGTTGGCCTTATTGTGGTTCAAAACAACTCAATTTACTTGATTTAGGATTAGTGTTAGTAAGCGTAAAAATAAATTTAATGTGTTAGGTCATCCTATGAGGTTAGGATCTCATATTATTACATGTTTTTTGTTCAGATCTTTGAATGAAGCAAAAGTATACATGTTTCTTGTACAGATCTGTGAGGCGGTATAGGGTTCATCATTATATTTCTTTTGAAATTATCTCATGTTGTTGTTCAATAAATGAAGAACAAGTATATGTAGATAGTGTTTCGTAATAAAAGTAGTAACGAATACATATACATTCTGAGTGTTGTGAAACGAATTCACTGCACTAAGCGCGCAGGGAATTGCGGAGAGAGTTCTGTTAGCAATTCGTTCACTATATTTATAATATAACCATATTTATCGCCGCCGCTATACGCAAGTTAAAAAGAATCACCAAAGTCATACAATAATCTCACACTCTCAAAGTAAAATAACTCGTTAAGCACACCAAAATCATGTAATGCCGCGAGGACACGTGGAGCATGCGCGGGATAAAAACTTCATCATCTTCCATAACAACTTCTCGCTATAAATACCCCCATCACACTCTCTCACTCCCCACTATTTTTTATCGGGTCAGGATTTTTCACGCACAAAAAACATACACAACTTCCTGGTTTAAATTCAGGTAAAATTTTCAAACAATTATTCAAATGTTTTACAATTTTGAATCCGTTGTTTTTGTTGGTTTTTACCTTTTTAGGGCGGTAAATTAGGATTTTGTTGAAATAATAACTATATCAAATACCTACTCAATAAACCAACTTTAACCCATATCTCCCTCAAATTTCACCCTAAAAACAATCTGAACAACCACCCGAACAAGCCGGCAACGAGACCCCGACGTCGAAATATACCAAAAAACGTGTCAAGAAAACGGCTAAGAAAACCCGTGAAACGAAAGCCAAAGGAGCCGGTACGCGAAACTATTGGAACCAAGACGAAGAGTTACTTTTGGCTGAATGTTACATACAAATATCCGAAGATCTAAATGTCGGTTCGGAACAAAAAAATTGAAACGTTTTGGTACAAAGTTCTTGACCAATACAATGAACAAGCAAAGAAAAATAAATTCCCGGTTCTTACGAAGAACATGTTGACAGAAAAGTGGACTCCGATGAACCGAGAGATCGGAAGGTTTAATTCGCTTGTTAACGAAACAATGATGGGTGTATTAAGGATTTCATGGAAAAGAATTTGGAAGATGATGCTGGTGAGATTCTTGGAGTTCATTCTCAGGGTGATTGTGGTAATGTTACCACTGATGTCAATGAGGATGTTACACCAGTTATTGCTCCTGAAAAAGACTCCATCATTGCGCCTCCATCTACACCCCCGGGTAATGATTTAAATATTGCTGTTGAGTCTGGTTCTTCGTGGATTGATTATATTGGTCCTCTAACTAGTGACGAGATAGATTCTGATAAACGATGGAGCTATAGAGACCCCAATGGAAATATACACGGGTTGTTCTCTCTCGCACAACTACATTCGTGGAAATATTATTTTCCTAGCGATCTTCAGATTTAGAGTTATTATGGCAACGTTAAAGATGCTATTCTTCTTCATAATGCCTTATCGAGACAAACAAAGGATGCTGGTTAGATCGCTTTTATGGTATGATGCCTCGCGTGTTCGGTTTCGTTCATGGGAGTTAATTCAGTTGGCGCCATGGTAGGATCTTTCTTATTCTAATAGCCTTTGGTTGTTTTGCGAGTTCGTTTCATTAGAGTTTTTCTGTTCCTTTTCGTTCTTTGTTTGTTGGATCGTTTTTGCGTGTATTTCGTCTGCTAGTTTCTTTCTAGCCTTTTTTTAATAAAATTTCATTTGCCGTTCAAAAAAAAAAGGTTCTTAGCGGGGAGAACGATGATGATTGGATGAAAAGGGTTGATGTAACACCCCCAAATAGGGTGGCAGCGGAATAATGTGTCCAGGAGCGTTACATCATAGATCAATAGCACAAGATATAAGAACGATCTCTAAAAGAGTCGTTTGAAATACGATACATTTAATTTATTGAAATTGTTTAATACAAAGCACAACGGCTTACATTGTTCAACATTGAAGTAACTAGATTTTAGATAATAACAAATATCCCAAGATGTAATGACTCCAAATCTTATATGCATGACTCTCCAAAAGAGTATCTCCAATGTATTCTTAGCACCTCGTGCCTCATTGACCTGAGAAAACATGCTTTAAAACGTTAACATAAAGTGGGTGAATTCATAAGTTTATATAAAATGTAATGTTGGACTGCAAGTTTTTCCCCGTGATAATGCAACAGATGTAAACATCACAAAATGTAATTACGTTTCCCTAAGTTCTTGACACTGAAGCTCAATATGTATGAAATGGAACATAAATTGCCAACATTGCCCTTGATGATGTTCTAACCCGCAACATCCTAAATCTGACATGGTATACATCCTTTGTCCGGCAAAACGGCACAGTGAGCGCTACTCACCCGAACGGGGATGTCAATCCTAAATAGATCTATTTATAACATTCACGCTCACACAAAGTAATTGACAATTCATGATAATAGGCTCAGAGGGTTATCGCTACTTAGGCAAACACCTAATCATGTAAAAATGTATTGCGTCCAATCGTAAAATAATGCATGTTTCTCACCCCAAAAGTTATAAATCATTGATATAGTAAAACATGAGGCTATGAACTCACCTTGGTAAAAGAAGTGAATGAAATAAATCAAGTGAATAAAAATGTCACGGATATGATCGAATGCAACTTAATTAAATATAGGTCGTATGAGTACTAAGTACTTAAATAACTAATATCACATATAATTCTATATAGTTACATCACAACCTAAAAGTGTTTGTTTAATTTATAAAATTAAACAATTTAATTTGTACTTGTAAAATAAATGTTCATGTATTCGTGTTCGTAAAAATGGTGTACTTGTCCAACAATTTCTTTATTTTCCAAAAATACTTGATGTATTATTTACATAATTTCATTATATAAATAATTTAATTATTTGAGAAAATAATATTTATAAGGTTAAAAATGTTTATAATGTCACTTTTAATACAAACGTCGCATCTTCTTCGTTTTAATCGCTTTTTCATCGTACATTACATGTATGGATTTTTATTTGAATAATCTAATCAAATATTACATTTTATTATATTCATATTTACTGTTATGAACAGTAACAGTAAGTGTAGATTTATAAAAATACTTTTTATAAATTTTAATTGTTGAAATCGTATATTTATTGTATCTTATTCGTTTTAATTCAGTTTCTAGTGATTCTTATATCCACGGCTTCATAATTAAATTTTCTATCATCTAACGTAGTCCATGTCCACTGTATGTTTCTGAAAAAAAATTAGTTTTTATAAAATTAGTTTTATAAAGTCACTTTTGTTTATTTTATTACATAAACATGAAAAAGTTATAACTAGTTCATTATCCATTGGTTTTTCAAGTTTCTTACATTTTTAGAACCCTTACAATATCTACTTTTACAGAAACATATAAAAGAAATATCTCAGATTTGAAATCATATAGTTTTTATTAACTTAGTTTTATAAAAACACTTTTATACGCATAATCTCGTAAAAGTCATAACTCCTTCGTTATTTATCGGATTTTCAAGTTTCTTATATGCTTACGATCCTTATGAGATGTATTATTTATCGGAATTTCCCCCACATTTCTATGATTAGGTTGTCCTATTAAACCTAGATCTTGGGATCTCCAGTCAACTACGTTAGGTTTTCCTTCATAGAAACTCATTCCTTCAAGGGCTTTAGTTCCATTCCTTTAGACGATTTACTAACTAACTCTCTGCTTAAGCCTTTTGTAAACGGATTCACGATGTTATCCTTTGATGCCACATAGTCAATTGAGATAACTCCAGTTGAGAGTAGTTATCGTATCGAGTTATGTCGATGACGGATATGTCTGGACTTTCCATTATACATTGTACTTTTAGCTCTTCCCATGGCCGATTTTACTGTCACAATGTATGTTGGAAAATTTTAGTGAAAAATATGTTTTCACTAATTTTGGACATAGATAATTATTATTAAATATAATTATTAAGTGTAAGGCTTTGTAACAAGCCATTATATG
>BQNB010031545.1:0-53895 GCA_026074375.1 Tanacetum coccineum | reverse complement strand
GGCATTTTTATAAGGTTTAAGGTTTATAAAGTCTTTATAATGTTTAAATGGGCTGGCCCGACCTATTAAAAGGTACGGGTTGGCCCATTTAACATTTCTTCGATATCGGCTCCGCCTTTGACTTTGACTTTGTCAGGGTTGACTTGGGTTGACTTTGACTTTTTTACTTTTGGCTTTGATTTGACTTTTCTTTCACGCTCTTTCCGTTCTCGTGCTCGGTTTTGTCGTTTTGGCTTTGATTTTGTCATTTTCTTGGATATCCGTTACCTGCACAATTTAAATGCAAAACATACAAATACAATGTATTTTTGGTATGTTTTTGGTCGTTTAAGTCCGTTTTTAGTGGTCAAAGGTATGTGTAATTAAACACATACCAAGGCCCAATCCATCCAAGGATCTCAAATGGTCCTACATAACTCGGTTCTAACATGTCTTTCTTTCCAAACGTACTACACCTCTCCATGGTGCGACCTTCAACCACCCATAACCTACCAGCATTAATTCAAAAGTTTCCCACTACTACCAAGCTAACTCTTTCGACAATTTGGCTGCCTCAGGCCTTTCCTGTATTACCACTATCTTGTTCGTTGTTTCTTGTACCAAATTCGATCCATTCAACTCACTCTCTCTAGTTACGACCCTTAAGACGGTAACCTACATTCCTTTCCATACCATGCTTCAAATGAAGCACATCTATACTCGAATGATAATCCCCACCTTTGGGAAAAACTCATCTCACAAAAGTGAGTATTCCAATTACTTTTAAAATCTACCATACTTGTCCTAAGCATAGCTAGGAATGGGGTGACTTAGTCAGTCAATTGACTACACCCAAATCGCATTGTATCCACTACTCACACTTGGTAACTTGACAACAAAATCCTTAGTTATCCTTTCCCACTTCTACTCGGGTAACTCAGGTTAAAGAAACAATCCTAAAGACCCTTGATACTCAACTTCCACTTCTAAATACGCTAAATACTTACTACCGCAACTAGCTATATCCTTCTTCATACTCAGCCATCGATTAGTTAACCTAAAGCCACACAACATCGTATCCGCTCCTGGATGGATAGAATACTTTGTCGTATACGCCTCTTCAATAGCCAAGGTCCTTACATCTCTCCAACTGGAGATCCGAACCTTGTTTAACCAATATGAACCACTCTCCATCTCTTTTCACACTCATTGGTCCAAGCCACGCAACATCTTATGTTGACGCGTTCTTTGCTTTGGACCTCTTATCTTATACCACCAACATCCTTTCTCGATCTTAGCTTGGATCGCCATACGTCAATCTAGAACTTATTCTTGGCTTCACTCTTTTTCCTACTCCACGATTCAACAACTACATTTGCCTTTTCCAGATGGTACTTGGCCCCAAAACCGTACTCATTAAATAACTTCATCCATTGACTCTGCCTCATGTTTAATCCTTCTGATTGAAAGTGTGTTGGAAACATTTATGATCCGTATAGATCACTCTCCACGTCTCGTTCACTTAATGCCTTTAGTATTATAGGGCAAAACCTACCATGTTAGTCATGCAATCCTTCATAAGAACCTTCAGATGTCGCAACGTACAAACAATCTCCCTCTTTCTTCGACTAAGTATACTTCCAAATCCTTGCTCCGCGCATCATAATATAATATGAAATATATACTTTTTCATTATGGGGATCTAATAGTATATACCCCTTTGTTATTGTTTACGTCATGTCTTCCCCTACCCCTAGGAGATGTCGTTGGGAGATTGTTTACCTCATTGGAACCACGGAGTTGGGTGACTTTTGAGAGAGAAAAGTCAAACCCAAGCGAGGCCCAACATAAGTTTATTTCGTTTTCTACCTCGATGCGTTGCTATAATCGAGGATTGCTTTTATATTTTGGGTCACGATGTGACTTCTGTTTCGTCTGGTCGATTAGGATTTTATGGTTCGTTAGATGGATTATCATGTTTGAGTTATATTTGGGTTATTATTAAGTGCTATGTGGTAGATGTGTGTTATCATTGAGATGTGTGGTCTTGGAAGTAAGTACACATGTGAAAAAGGTGTAATTATAATTATTGTTGCTTGTATGTATTATGTAAGGATGTAAGTCTAGATAGTTGTATAGATTGTAGTGTAGATGTGATGTGAGATCCTGTTGGGGATGGTTGTGTGGTTAGAGAATTCCTCTCTTAACCGATCGGGCGATTATATTAGGTTGGGTTGCGTAGATGGTAAGGTTCCCTTTCATCTATCGTTTGCGGATACATCGGATACCTGTTGGTATTGTCGTCGCGATTCTTAAGTTGGTTCGTTAGCTCGTTGTTCGTTGAGATATCCAACGCTCGTGTTGGTATTCTAGGGTGTTATCATAGAACTGGTGTTCTATGTTCTCCGTTCGGCGTTTTGATTGTTTTCCTTTGTCTAAAGGTGACGATACTTTTTGGTTTGGTTCTAAGACCGTTGGTATGGATGAGTCCTTATGGTTGTTTGGTTTGTAAGAGTTCTTGTCGTGTTCGTTTTCAAGTAAATTAATATTCTGGTATTGGAATTCTTAAGGTATTTTGGAGTCTATTTTGCTATCATGATGTTTTTTTTGTTGTGAGTCATAAATTCCATTTGAAAGTAAGTTTGTTGTAGTTGATACCATATTGTTTAGGTGTTAAAAACTTCTTTTAAAAATAAATTATATAAATAAAATGCAACACGTTTTTTTTCAAAATCATCTTTTGATTTCTTTTATGAAAAACCATAAATTTAAAAATAAGTTTATGAAAAATTTAATTTTACACTAAAATTATTATGCATTATTAAACATAAGGTGATTCATATTGTTTCTAAAATGGATTCGTATAAGGTTTTGAGAGCAGTTTCCGTGGGTAAAAATCGGTTTTGGTACCAAAGGTTCTTTATCTTTTTAATTAATGGTTGTGGTACGTGGTATTATTCGTTGGGGGTGTTTCATAGCCAATCGTTTGATGAGTTTTGTTAGGTCGGAGGTTCGTTCTGCTTGTTTGGCGTTTACATTCGGTTGATTTTTTTTTCTTTTTGGAATTGTGTGATTTTGGGTCCATACCAATTGGTGCATATGAAGTTTGAAATTTCCTCATGGCGTGGTGCTAGAGTTGGTGTTAGGACGTATCTTCTAGGTGGTGCGATTGATGGTAGTGACAGCGAATAGAATTATTCGCGATCCTAAGTTGGAATTAGAGAGTTCTCGTTTTACTTTTGATTTAGTACCTCTTAGTTATGAGAGTGTTGATGTAGTCGTAGGAGAGAATTGGTTGTTGAGACATAAGGCTGAGATGGTATGCCACGAGAAGGTAGTTAAAATGCCTTGGTAATTTGGAGAGTGCTTAAGGTTCATGGAGAAACGAAACTTAAAAAGAGTATAGAGGTTTCGTGTAGGAGTATCAAGGAAGATGAGTGTGTTTATGTGATGTCTTTTGTAGTATGTGATCCATCTAAAGTGTTCATACAGGATTTAGTAGGTTTTACCCCTCATCGTAGAATAGGATTTCGTATGGAATTAGTACAAGGAGCGACGCCGATTTGCGAAGGCTCGTGTCGTTTGACGTCTTTAGAAAGGCAAGAGGTCTGGAATGATTGCAGGAGTTACAAGGTGAGGGTTGGTTCGAATGGTAACTTGTTGGTTGGGGAAAACATCTGTATTGCTTGGTAGGAAGAAAGGTGGGTAGTTTTGAATGTGCATAGATTATCTCGAGAAGAGTGAGATAGAAAATTCGTATGTGATGTCACCAATGAAGGGTGCACGGGGATGACGTAGCTAAGACTATTTTTAGGATGCGTAATGGACACGTTGAAGTTTACGGCTATGCCTTTTGGGTTAACCAATGCACCAGCGGTTTTCATGGAGTTAATGAGCTGGGTGTGTATGGCCGTATATAGACAAGGAGTTAATGTAATTTATTACAGACGTTATCTTTAATCAGACCCGATGTTCTAAGGAGGGAGTACGGAGTTGAAAGGGAGATGATCGTGGAGTCATTAAAGGAAGAGAAGATGTACGTGAAGTTTTTCCAACAACGTGGAAGCGGAGCAAAGAGGAAGGTGTGCATGGCTGTATATAGACAAGCTAGTTAACGTATATATACAGACGATATTTTAAACTGACCCGAAGTCTAAGGAGGAGTACGAGTTACAAAGCAAGGATTTGGAAGCATGCTTGGAAAAAGGGAGAAGGTGATTGCTTGTACGTCGCGACAACTGAAGGTTCTTATGAAGGATTGCATGGCTAACGTGGTAGGTTTTGCCTTATAATGCTAGAGGCATTAAGTGAACGAGACATGGAGAGTAATCTATACGGATCATGAATGTCTCCAACACACTTTCAATCGGAAGGATTGAACATGAGGCAAAGATGATGGATGGATGTTATTTAGTGAGTTTGATTTCGAGGCCAAGTACCATCTGGGAAAGGCAAATGTAGATGTTGTACCGTGGAGTAGGAAGAAGGAGTGAAGCCAAGAATGAGTTCGAGATAGATGTACGATGATCCGATCTAGGTTTGAGAAAAGGATGTTGGTGGCATAAGATAAGATGTCCAAAGCAAAGAACGCGTCAACATAAGATGTTGCGTGGCTTGGACCAACGAGTGTGAAAAGAGATGGAGAGTGGTTCATATTGGTTAGACAAGGTTCGGACCTCCATTTGGAGAGATGTAAGGACCTTGGCTATTGAAGAGGCGTATACGACAAAGTATTCTATCCATCCTGGAGCGGATACGATGTTGTGTGGTTTTAGGTTAACTAATCGATGGCTGAGTATGAAGAAGGATATAGCTAGTTGCGGTAGTAAGTATTTAGCATATTCGGAAGTGGAAGTTGAGTATCAAGGGTCTTCAGGATTGTTGCTACAACCTAAGTTACCCGAGTAGAAGTGGGAAAGGATAACTAAGGATGTTATTGCTAAGTTACCAAGTTTGAGTAGTGGATACGATGCGATTGGGTGTAGTCAATAGACTGACTAAGTCACCCCATTTCTAGCTATGCTTAGGGCGTGTTTGGTGGATGTTAGAGGTAGTTGGGGTACTTATCTTTTCGTGAGATGAGTTTTTCCCTAAGGTGGGGATTATCATTCGAGTATGGTTGTGCTTCATTTGAAGCATGGTATGGAAAGGAATGTAGGTTACCGTTTTATGGGCCGTAACTGTGAGAGGGATGGAGTTGAATGGTTCGAATTTGGTACAGAAACAACCAACAAGATGTGGTTATACAGGAAAGGCTTTGAGGGCTAAGCAAATTGTCAAAAGTGTTAGCTTGGTAGTAGTGGGAAACTTTTGAATTAATGCTGGTAGGTTTTGGGTGTTGAAGATCTCACCTGGCGAGTAGTGTAGTACGTTTGGAAGAAAGACAAGTTTGAATCCGGGGTTAATGTAGGAACATTTGAGATCTTTGGATATATGGGGCCTACAGTTCGGTTGAGAATTTCTGTCTTATGAGCTGAGCATCGGAAAATTAGATTGGGAGGTGCTGAAAGTTTGAGTAAACATGAATTTGTGTGGATTCTTTAGATACGTTGAGCTTTGTAACATCTTATATCTTAATTTCAAGACAGTTCTTGTTTGATGAGTTGCGAGGTTAAGATTATTAAAACTGTTGTTACAATAAATTCAAGGTTTTGATAAGTGTTTCTCAATGACGAGCGAGGGTACATGTAGTGGATGCTTCTTTTCGTTTGGGGTTGTGTGTTGCTATTGCACCTTGGTGGGGTTAAGCAAAGTCCATTAGCTGTTGTGAATCGGGATTTTTGGTGGCTATTCGAGGGTTAAAGGTTTGTCAAGACTCTTTGTTTTGTCAGGAACCGATGATGTTGTGGTCCGAGAGGTCATGAGTAAAAGCGTAGTATAATAGCATTAGTGAAAGTTCGTTGGGATTCGAAGCGTGGTCCTGAGCTTACTTAGGAACGCAAGGATAAAATAAGGTTAAGTGTCCTCCGTTGTTTGTCGATAGTGACTATATGCCTCGAGTGTTAAATCTCGGAACGAGATTTTCTAAGGTGGGGATACTGTGACAAACCATGACTTGAGAGGTTGGTCATAAACCGTTTTAGTGTTGACCTAAAGTATCTTGTTTCAATGTATGGTTATGTGTTTATACGTGTTTATATGTGTTTGTGTGGGATATGTGAGATTGGCCACACAACACAACAATAATCCATTGAGCTTGATGTCTCATTGGGATTGGATTTGTGATGAATTTTATGAAGTTCATTTCGTTCACTTTTGGTGACAGGATTATGATTTCGGTAATGAAGCGGTTTCGCGTTAATTGTTAAGATTATACGTTATACGTATTTTTGTGTTTAGTGATTTAAGATAAAGTTTCTAGGTTTTAGAGGTTAGTTAAGAAAAATGAGTTATTTGAATGGAGAAAGATATTTCATTCTTAATCACTTATAGTCGATAAAATGAAATTGATTGGGTATTTTGTGATATATTTTTTGTTTTGGTTAATTTGTGGAAGTCTAGTGATGGATTAAACATGGACGTGTGTTCATTTGTGAAAGAAATGAGTTTGTTAATATATAAGAGTTTTTTGGAAGACTTTCTATTTTTAGAATAAGTGGAATTTGTGTAATGGAAAAGTATTTTTGGAATGTTAATTATTTTTATGTAAAGTCTCTAGTAAATGCGTTTAAGCAAATAAAAGGTATATGCACATCAAGCTTAGGTTTGTATTATAACTTTAAGGTATAAGGAAATAATTAAGTAATTAATAATAAATAATAAAATTTAAATATTTTTTTTTATAGATGAATAGTAAAAAAACGATTTTTAAGTGGATAAGGGAAAGAAAGAAAGAAGAAAAAAATGAGTTTTAAAATGAAACAAACTTTATTAGTATTTTATTTCTATAATTAATTGGAGGACTTATATAATTACAAAATAATCCATAAACCCCTCCCCCCTCCCCTATTGCTTCGGACGATCAGATGAGAAAAAAATGAGAGCAGAATTTTTTTAGGGTTTAAGGTATTTTCTAATTCTTTGTTTAATTCTAGTTTTTATTTTAATTCTTGTAATCTAAGCATGATGGATTAGGTTTAATCATGATAAATAATTAAGGGTTTATAAATTGGTTTAAATTTTCTCGAGTTTATAGTTAATGTGATTGTTGATCATTGGTTTCAATTGCGTTTAGTGTTTTAATCATGGCTAGGGTCTAGATCGCTCGAATTAGTTGTTTTTAATTCACTGTTAGGAAAATTAGGCAGTTTTGGTAACGGTCTAAACTCAACATAAATTATCAAATAAACAATTTACAACATACTGGAGATAACCTCAGAGAGTCTACTTTCCAGAAAAGTTGGTCTCGTGAGTTTTTATGGTCGGGAAGTGGGTCAAAAGGTCTTTACAAAATCAGTGTGTAAAACTGTGACGAATTTCAGTTTTGGTTTTGATTTTTCTAAAAATACTTAGACATCTAGTTAGAGGCTCTAAATCACGTGGAAGTTAGTTTATATATTTTGTGTGACCCCTGAATTTTTTCTAAGTAGGTTATGAAGTTTAAGTGGGTTATCTAACGTCATACTTTTAGGGGGTCAGATTCTGGCCGAATTCTGGACACTTTGGATTAATGAATTTCTAAAGGGTATTTGTAAAAGGCTAAAGACTGTGGGAGAGCTAGGAGAGGTTCATAAGACATATATGTAGCATGGTGAATTTTGGTTTGAATTGTGGAAGTGTTTAAGTGGTACGTTTAGGACGCGTAAGTGAGTATAAAATTCTGCTCTAATCCAGAAAATTTAAAGTGTAGTATTGAAGTGTAAATGGTGTATATAAGAGTTGGAAAAGGTTTAAAACAAGTATAGAACTATGGTAGATAGCTTAGATATCCATCATAGGTTGTGGGTTACATCATAATTGGGTTGAATGCCTAATTGATGGTAGCTTATTGTGTGCTTAATTGTTTAGATTATCCGTGAAGTGTTTGGTTGTTTGTGAAGCTTTTGTTGGATTCTTTTGGGAAGCTAAGCATCAGGTGAGTTTCATAGTCCCTCTTTTTAATGTTTTAAATTGGGATGGAAATGATGCTAAGTGTTTTGGAAATGTTTTGAATTGCTGTGATTATGTGTTTTGTTTGCGTGTGGACATTAAGTGACTGCATATGGCTTGTTGTTGCATGATATTGTGTTGTGTTGAGGATCATTAATAGTGGGGCTGATCATCTCACGGATCGTTAATTTGAGATTGATCAACTCAGTGAATTGGTATGGGTCCAGGCCTAAATATAAGCTTCAGCTGGTAGACTTTTAGGTGCGTAAGTGACGTATGTGGGATCGGAGGGGTACGCCTACCCAGTATATGTATGGTTGGTTTGATATGGTGATTTGGTTTGCATGTTAGCATAAGTTCATATGTTGCATAATTGGTACTAATATTCGTTTTGATAATCACAGTATTGGTTTGGAAAAGTTTATAATGTTGAGTCTTAACCTATGAACTCTTCACGCCAACCGTATGTGTTGACGTTTTAAGCATCATTTTCAATGTGAACTTAATGGTGCTAAGATAGAGCGAAGTGGCTAGAAGAGACCGTAGGATGCTTGGAGTTATTTATGCTTTCTGTTTGAATAAATGCGTTTGCATGAATTGTTTTGGATTATGTTTTTTGCTTGTCATTTATTAACTGTGACCCCTTTTCTCATTAATAAAGACACATTAGGTTTTGGGTATTGTTATGAGACATTTGTGTCTTGCTTTCTTAGTTTTCATTTTAGTATTCTCTATATAGACACCATGTGTTGTGATGATATTCATTCTTGTTTACGCCTCGCGTTTCGGCCTTGGCGGGGTGTGATATAATCAATGCGCAAAAAAAATATAAATTACAAACCTGAATCAATAAGTGATTATGAGATTGAGCAATTTAAATATTTCGACCGAGTGTAGTTTTTGACCGATCCTTTACTTTATTTATCATTATAATGGAGTTTTCTTGTTGGAAGGATTATGATTTGGGGGAGGTTTTGTTTTGAGAGATTCAATTTTTCAAGAATTAAATGTTGTAAGATGAAAGTTTAGGAGAGGCGTTGATTATTTTGTTAAGGACATGTGTCATTTTTTAAACATTTTTGCTTCAAGATGAGTTCTTATAAACCTTATTTTATAGAGTAGGTAGATTTTATATAGTAGGTAGATTTATATAGTAGGTAGATACCTAATAATCACAACTATACATTCCATGCTTATCTTAACAGGATTCATGGGTATATTAGTCATTTGATGTTTACTTACAATTAAAATGCCCGGGACAAGGTATTGGGCTTTGTAAAGTATCGGATTTATATAAAAACCCTACCTTCATTTCTTGTATCTCTTCTTCGGACCCATTCATCATTTTTGGTTCGAGGTATAACCACCTTTGTTCTCAGCATCACATCAGTTGTATTATTATTTTAATTCTTTTATCAGTATTTGCGTTCGTTCGTTTCTTTTAATAGTTGAAATAGTTTATTAATGTGATATATCGCCATGCTTCGAAAAAAAATTCATTCGCACAAGTTTTCTCACTTTGATTCCTTGGTTAAGGAAAATAGCTATTTCATCTTTGGTTTTCTTGAAAATGGAAGGGTTTTGTAAAAAAAACATGTTAAGTTAGTAGTTGTTGGTTGTTCATGAGATTGATTTGTCAATCTTATGTCGTTTTTGGTTTTTGCACTTTGGTGCGTTCGTGTTTGCCCATGTAACGGGCTGTAATATTACTTACCGGGGAAACCCTTTACCAAAAAAAAAATTGGTAGTTAAACTGATTATTTGACCACAATCAGAACCGGTTTAACCATTTTCAAGCACATCCAAAATGTATCTGTAACAATGATTTATTAATCAGCTTATCTTAAAACCAATTATTGAATTCCCCATAATTCATCTGGCAGTCTGGCACTACGTTATCTATAAAAAAAACTTGCACATTATAAATCATACATTTACCATTGTACAATAGAAAAGTCTACAGTGATTTCTACTATACAATGGCTCCCAACTTTGGGCCGGACGCCCAATTAGTTATTATATTTATTATTTAATTTTTGGCACAACAATAGGGCGGAAACAGAAAAAATATTACAAAAGTACCGATTCAACTTTAAAATAATCGACATAGTCACAAACGTACAACTTTAGAAACGGTGTCATTTAAAAAAAACCCATATAGCAAAAAAAAAAAAAGTTTTAAACATGAGGTTCAACACATAAGCCCATATAAAAAAACAAACTATTAAACACGAGGACAAAAAAAAATAATTCGCAAAAAAAAAACTAAAAAAAAATTACCGCCCCGCAACAATGCGCGGGACATAAACTCATATAAGGAAAAAAAAACAAATTATTAAACATGATACCGAAAAAATAAACCCGCACTATTAAACATGAGACCGAAAAAATAAACCCGCACAAAAAAAACATATAACCAAAGAAAGAAACCTTTAAACATGAGGCCCAACACATAAGGTCATATAAGGAAAAAAAAACAAACTATATTAAACATGAGACCGAAAAAATAAACCCCCACAAAATTAAAAAAATAATAATAATAATAACAATGACCCGCAACAACGCGCGAAAAATTAACGTCCCGCAGCAACACGCGAGTAATCCTCCTTGTTAGCTACATTTTACATAGTAAAATACTTTGACTTATAGAGTCAAACTTCACGATCTTCACAATTATCATTTTATAGGTATTGGTGTTCGTATGGTTCAAAAGACCATAGACCTAGCAGAGCTTCTTACATACCAAAGAAAAAATCTGCTGGTCGTCCGAGCACAAAAAGAGGGTGCACCTGCCACTTTACAGTCAAACATTTAAAAGCCAAACCATCTGTGGCACTTATAATATACAACCAAGATAAACATGTGGATACAAAAGGGTTACCGTGTCATGGCCCACAAGACGAACATTCTGTTGGAACACGTGCTATGTATGCTCCATCCATCTCAAAGGAATTTCGCCAACGTGTCATATCGTTATTACATGTTGGGATTTCAGTTGAAACCATTATACAAAGACATAATGAATCGGTTGAAATACAAGGTGGTCCGTCTAATGTAGATGATCTTATAAATAATAGACACATGAGGACAAAAGAAAGGAATATTAGAAGGTTAATCTGAGAACTTGATGATGATGATGATGTCAGCGTTTATTTGTGGGTTAAGAGTAATAAGAATATTGTGTTTTTTCATGAAGAGTTTTCTGATACGGGTCCGTTTTTGTTGGGTATTCAAACGGAATGGCAGTTGCAGCAAATGATTCAGTTTGGCAGTGGGCGACTTGTTGCTTTAGATTCAAGATTTGGCACCAATAAACTAAAGGTATGTTGACACTTAAATTTATTGTAGCCATAACACACATGGGTTTATTACATACCGAATCAACGAATGAGTTATACTCAAATATCCTCAATTCCATGTAAAAGAAATATTTATTCAACTTGAAGAAAAAATAACCTGTTTCTTTGTAAACCTGATATTTGCAAACGTATCTTATGCGGATTGAGTGATATTTTGCTATAAACTCACGTTGTTGGTCCACATTTTTTATGACCATGTGTGTTTGGGCTATTTAGATGAATTTCCCTTCACAAACTATATGCAGTAGTTTTATGAGTCCCATTACAAACTTTACGCAGTACCCAATCCAAAGCCTTGTTGTTTTTAATTGCGACAACAAAGCTATACCTGAAGCATGGATAATATCACCAAGTTTTTCCAAACGGGATACACATAGATGGATGAGGGCTCTTTTTAATAAAGTTTGTATTTAAGATCCAACATGGAAACTTGCTGGCTTTATAGTCGATGATCCTTTAACTGACGTCTTGACTATCAGGTTTGCTCATGGTTTTAGTTCTTGTTTATTGTGATGGTTTTGGACATGGGAAAATCACCTAACTGACACTTTGGTGTGGGGCCCATTACTAATTATAAAATCTTATCTTGTATATCCAGGAATGACTCTATAGTATGCATAATAGATTTTGCAAAACACATATAATTCACAAATCACTCGATGATATCTTTTCAAAATAGGTATAGACTGTAATAGGGCCCCACACCAAATAATCATTTAGTTAATTTTTCGCTTTGAACATTTATATTGATTGCATTGGTGCATTGTGTTATCAGGGAAGTATTTCAGTGTTCTGGTTTGCTTTTGGAAGGTTCGTCATGCTTGGCATAAATACTTAATGAAAAGATGTTCGGATATGCAGACACGAGCAAACTTATTAAAAGCACTTAGTCAAATAGTCAAAGATATCTCCAAAGGGCGTGGAACTATTGAATCGTTTGACAGTTTAATGGAGGGTAAAGGCTATTTATGTTGGATCGATTTACTGAATAGATCTAAACCTTCAGCTTATAAAGAGTTTGCTCCTTTAGATAATTCTAAAGCAACAATATTGAAACACTGAATGAACACTATTGATTATGCGGAATCTAATCAATAATGCTTAGAGAAAATTATAAAATACTACAAAGGTAAATTTTATATTTAACTTTGAATCTGACCTAAGGTTACAGTATTAAAACTATGATTAATATTCGATCTCTATGATCTGGTGTAGAAACTATATCTACTTACTATGCTTGGGTTCCTTTTATAGACTAAGGAAAACCCTAATGGCTTACAAAATTGCGTATAAGATAATGCATATCTTTTCCCTAAGACTATCTCATGCATTTCTTTAACTTAACTAATTTCTGCGTAGAGACTTAACTTTCCACAAGCTGTATTAACTATTTAACACTACAGTACTAATTTGATAATCCTGTTATAAACAGTACTTACTCGATAAACCTTATCTACCAGTATTAACTATTGATATTGCAAATAACTACAACACTAACAGAATTAAGTCTGTTATACAAAATTCCTAACAATCCTCCCCTAAACTTGAACTTCACTTGTTAACTTCAAGTTTCTTTAGTTTTCTTCAGCTTGAGTTTTTGAGGATTGTATCCAAACATGTCTTTAAGTCCTTAGCTTCTTTTGTCTTTTAGTCTTTGTCTTCTCTTCACAGCTACACAGCAACATCCAACTAAGTTGGCTTTATAGTTTTTGGCAAACTACCAGCCATCAATGGATTTGTTATGTCTTTACCATGAGCCGTTTGCTATGGACTAGTCAATGCTTCATTGTAGTAACAAGGTACATTGATAACCTTATAGTTTTTAGCAAACTATCAGCTATCAACGGATTTGAGATCTCTTTACCAGTAGCCGTTTGCTCTGGAGTAGCCAATGCTTTAGTGCAATACTATGGTGCATTGATTACCATACAGTTTGTGGTAAACTGTCAACCATTAACGGATTTGAGAAGTCTTTACCAAAGCCATTTGCTTTGGACTAGCCAGTCCTTATGCCTATTAAGCATGGTGAACTGATAATCATTTGTTGTGTGGTGGTTAGTCAACACTCAAACCCTTCTCACTTCCATAATAGTCCACAGTTTTCAAAAACATGCCCACTGCTACTGATAACTTTATCACTTTCTAATCCCAGCTTGCTTCTCAATCATCTTCAAAAGTTTATAACAAACTTCATTCATTTTTCCATCTAGAAGCTTCATTTTCAGCATCACTTGGCAAGCATCTTTTGACAGTGGATATTTCGTATCTACTAACATATAAATTGTGCATTCCTCTAAAGTTAAACAATGTACTTCACTCTTATCATAATATCTCCAACTAATCATCTTTTGTTGAAGTGGTAAGCTCCAGATAACATCTTCAATGAGAGGTGGATCAAACATAGTCCTGAGATCACTCCAAAGCACTCTGTCAAATGCATCTTCAGGTCTGTTTGTTCCATACTTATGCATTACCAATCTGTACAACTCTATAGGATCCTCTCTTGTGAGGTCTTTGATCATAGCTCCAAAGCTCATGTAGACTGTATCAGCTCTATTTGCTCTTATTATCTGATAAACACTTCTTTGACCTTGCTGAAATATCTTCCAATTTGCCAAACTATCAGATTTTATAGTAAAAGGATTAGGATTCATAGCCTCTACTGATTTATCATTATCAGTCTCTGAATCTTCTTGTGCACTCTTGTCAACATTTATACCCTTTCTAGCCTTTTGCTTCTTTCTTTTTCCTGTTCTTTTTACTTGCTCTTCTTCCTTTACTTCAGCAACTTTTTCTCCTATAGCTGGAACATCTTTATCATCAATCTTTTGTTTCTTTGAAGTTTTTGTCTGAAGCTCTTCTCCATATCTTTTCAATTTTGCCTTTGTAGCTTCAAGATTTATAGGAACAAAAGTGTCAATCTGCTGAACTAACTTATCAAACTCTTCTTTAATCTCTTCAAACTTCAACTTCTTTAACTGAGAAAGCTTCCAAGATCATTGATTCTTAAGATAGTTTGACATATAGATCCTTAACTGTGACTGAGTCATGGGTTTGTTTCTCTTTGCCTTAGCTCTTTCCTCTGCAAAGTGTTTCTTTCTTTGATTCACCATATCTACCATTCTTTTTGCAAAATCTTGTTCAGGCAAATCTTGTCCTAACACATCTTTTGACAACTCTGCATTTGATTCTAGCTTGCCTTTAATAGTATCCCAGTCTTCTTCAGTATAAAACTGAGCTTCAAATTGAACTTGAGCTTTTCTTTTCTTTTGTTGTTCTGTTAAAGCTTCCTCTTCTGCCATTCTTTTAGCTATCATTTTATCTAAATGAATCTGCTTTGCAACTTCTTCATCCAGTTGAGCTTGCAACTTTATAGCCTCTTCCAATCCAGCTTCCTCTTGTCTCAATTGTTCTTTTGTTTTGTGAGTAGCCTGAATTCTCTTCCACCATTGGAAGCTTTCGTCCCTTTGACCCATTTTACTAGCAGTATCAGAATCAACTTTAGTACTACCAGTACTAACTTATTCAATACCAGTATTAATTTCTTCTCTGCCAGTATTAATCTCTTCTTCAACATCCAATCCAATATCAATCTTTTTAGCAATAGACCTTGCTCTCCTCCTGTATTTCTTGCCCTTATCAGTTGATTTTTCCTTGCTAACACCCTGAGAAGCAACCTTTGACAATGTTTTAGCTGCCTCCAAGATTGTAGGACTGATTTCTTCTTCATGAGCCTCCCCTGAAGCTTTTGTAGGAGTGACAAAATCTGTTTATGGTCCCCTAACCAAAGAAACTAGAGGATCATCATCAATATCCTGAAACTTCCTCCCCTGATCCTCTGATTCTTCACCCTCTGATTCAGATATGAGTACTTTCTTGGATTTCCTCTTCAAAGCTGTTTCTAGAGTTTTCACCTTCTTTACCAATTTGAGCACAACATTCCCTAGTGTCTGTTTGGTGTCCTTTAATTCTTTCTCCAAACTATTAATCCTGGTCACCAACTTAGGTACAAGTACCATTATTCTTGAGTGTGCACAATGTCCTCAACTTCCTGATAATTTACCTTCAGGGAGAGGTGCTTCATAAGACCTAGGTGGTGAAAAATGAGGTGATGATTGAGGTGATGAATGATGTGGGGAATGTGGTGGTGATTGATATGGTGAATGATGTAGTGGTGATTGATATGGTGAATGATGTAGTGGTGAATGAGGTGTTGATTGATGTTGTGGTGATGGATGAGGTGAGTGGGATGTGGATGGTATTGGATCAACATGTGTGTGATGGGGTTCAGCTGGTTGTGCTGAGCCTTCACCTTGATCCACAGCTGCCCCTGCCAACATAGCAGGCAGCAATGGTACAATATCCCCTGCATA
Source organism: Tanacetum coccineum (assembly GCA_026074375.1). Taxonomy (NCBI): domain Eukaryota; kingdom Viridiplantae; phylum Streptophyta; class Magnoliopsida; order Asterales; family Asteraceae; genus Tanacetum; species Tanacetum coccineum. The sequence continues at coordinate 38,156 of BQNB010031545.1, read as the reverse complement.
ACCCCTTTTCATGTTTGCAAAAAGCTTTTTGGTCAAAGTTGGGGCTAAATACCTTCCTTTATTTTCAGTTGTAATATCCAAAATAATTTGTAAAAACCTTGGATACATTAAAATTTTTGAATTACTCTCTAAATTATGAACCATCCATCAAACCATCATTTTAGAAAATTATAAACCCTATTGATAGATTGATAGATTAATGCAGTAGCATAGTACTACCAAATTGATCCCATTTCACCAGGACTCAAGGCTTAAGCAGTGTAAAATTTGATGGATTAAAAATTTCCATTGGGGTGTAAAATTCTTTTTCCAAAAAGTTAATTTACCCTTCAGTAACATACCCTAAGGTGGCTAATCCAGCATATATTTTAGCATCAGATAAATTATGTATTCTGTTGCATTGCAAGTGATGTTTTCTTCTGACAGATGCTTAGTAATTGTATACTCTTTAGAGTTATAGATGCATAATTGTTGAGTCCCATTAGCAAGTATTCTGACTGTGGCAGTTTGCAGATCTGTTTGGACTAGAGAGTCATAGATAGTAGGTTATTGAGTTAAGGCATACCTGAAGAGATGTACCTTTTTGAAAACTACTTCCTCAGTGAAACCACACCTTTCATTTGGTTTCTTCAGGAAAGCGACCATTATTGCTTGTCGGATTACTTTGGATTGGCCTAGGAACTTGTTGATGAAAGAAATCGTATTGATATGTAAATTTAATCCTGGGTTTGATGCGAGTGAATTATAAGTGCTGGGTAGGAGAGGGAATGAGTTTTTATTGTTGAATAACATGGTTTTCTTATTGGACCATGTGTAAAAAAGTTTCTTGTCATAGTAAGAAAAAGATATTTTATTGAAGAAAGTGCAGTAATTATCCAAATAGAAAACCTATGTTAGGAAGTACGCGCCGTAAAAATCTCATAACGGTATATATAATGTAAGGAATAGTCAATTTTCCTCACCAGCACCAACGGTTATCTACCTCTATTTAATTGGTCTACCGTACTAATATAGACTACCTAGATATTATCATATGGCTACCAGTAGTAACGTATAGCTACCAGAATTAACCTTATGTCCACAAAATTAACAAGTAATCTACAGAATTAACTTGTAGACTACCAGATTTAACCTTAACTCCACAGATTTAACAAGTAAGCTACCGAATTAACTTGTAGACTACCAGAATTAACTTAATTACTTAGTACTTACAGACCATAGATGAGTTGTATTTTCCAGGACTGCTTCTATCCATCCTCAAATCCATGCTTATCCTGAAAAGTTAGTGCAATAAAAAGAAAAATATACTATGAACTTTAACTAACTATAACCTATCTATCAGCATTAATACCCTAGCATTATTAATGTAAATTAGTATGTATAAACTTTACAATTTAACCTCCCCTCAAATGTAACTACAGATTATAAACATTTCCAATGCTGACACAAAAGTTAAACTGTAACATTCAAATCCTGTGGTGAGAAGGTCTGCAACATTTGAGCCAGTGTGAATATCGAGAAACATCTATATCATCTCATTCTATAACATCCTCTTATGAAGTGATGTCGAATCTCAATGTGCTTGGTTCTTGAGTGATAAACTGGATTCTTGACAACACAGATGGTGCTCTCATTGTCAATATGGATTTTGGGGTGGGGGTTTCCATGTAGTTAAATGTCATAATCCATCATTTGGTTTTGTATCCATAGTACTTGCCCACAGCAATGAGCAGCTGCAACATATTCTGCCTCAGTAGTAGAATTTGCCATAATTGTCTGCTTCTTGCACTGCCAGAATATGAGTCTTCTACCAAGAAATTGACATCCACCAGTTGTTGATTTCCTGTCAAGGCTTGCACTTGCATAATCACTATTTGAGAAAACTTCTTGTTCAAAAGGGGAATCCCTAGGATACCATAACCCTAGTTTGGGTTGATGTTTAAGATATCTAAAGATCCTCTTTACAGCATGTAAATGGGAAGATTTTGGAGTGACTTGAACCTGACACAGGCTCAGACACAAAATGATGTCTGCCTTGATTGCAAGTCAAAGACATAGGGAACCAATCATTGATCTGTATTCCATGCAAATATACCTCTTATACCATCTCATCTGTTACCCATGGGTTTGTTTGACTCAATAGGAGTAGTAGCTGTTCTAATGGAGCAAAAATCAAACTTTTTGAGAATGTCAGCTACATACTTGTCTTGACTGATAAAGATTCCATCAGTTTGTTACTTCACCTGTAGTCCCAAAAAGAATGTAAACTCTCCCATGGAAGTCATCTGGAATCTTTTGTGCATAACTTCTTCAAATTCAAGTAACATAGACTTCTTAGTAGAGCCAAAATATGATGTCATCACATAGCTTGGACACAACATAATGTCACTCTTATTCTTCTTGATAAACAAGGTTTTGTCTATGGTACCTCTTCTAAAACCATTCTCCAACAGGAAAGAAGAGAGTGTCTCATACCAAGCTCTAGGAGCTTGATGTAGACCATAAAGAGCTTTAACCACCTTGTAGACTTTGTTTGGATGAGCAGGATCAACAAAGCCTGGAGGTGGTGAACATACACCTCTTCTTCAATTGTGCATAGAGAATATGCACTTTATAACATCCATTTGATAGACAAGAATTCCCTTATATGATGCAAAGACTACGACACAGCCTTGTTTGCCTTTCTTCTGGACAGGTGAAAAAACCTCATCATAGTCTATTCTTCTTACTTGTCTATGACTTGAGCTACAGTTCTTGCTTTATTCTTCACATACAATGCTTCTCTCATCTCTTTGTTTCTGGAAAAACCACTTAGTGCAATTGCATTCTTTCCAAAAGCACATCAACTAAATTATCAAACCTGTTGTAACTTGAACTGGAGCAATTCCTCTTGCATTGCTTCAACCCAACTTTCATCCTTTAAGGCTTGTGATATAGTCTTGGGTTCTTCTTAAGAGAGAAAACATGCAAGTCAAATAGTTTTGTGATCTTGTGATCTTGTTCTGTTCTGTTTGTTAATGTAATTTATAAGGCTTGTTGTGCTGAAGAAAGCCTTTTTGAATCTTCTTCTTGTTTGACTGCTGATGAAGGATCTCCTACGATTGTCTTTTTGGTATGATCCTTATGAATTCTGAGTGTGGATGGACTGCAGCAATGGTGTTATCCATGTTGTTGAAATCAGCCACTGCACCCACATCTTCATCATCATCATAAGCTCATTATTTTTCCATTCATTTGGAGAGCGTATTGTAAATTTCAGGTCGGCAAATTTGATCAATGGGTAAATCAGCATTAGGGAGAGTAGATGCATCAATAGGTATTTTGCCTCCAAGATAGACAAATGATGATTTATCAGCATTTGCACTTGTGGAAGTACTAGCAGCACTAACATTGGGTGTGTTAGACCTATCAGTACTAACAGATGATCTACCAGTACTAACAAATGGCCTATCAGTACTAAGTTGGTTAGTACTGGTTAGTGAACTGCCTTCTTTGAGATGCAATTTTCTCTTATCTTCTTCATAGGATTTTTGATTCATCACGTCCATAGCATTAGCATCCAACCTTCTTGCCAGACTTGTTCATCTTCTGGCATCGATGTTGTCCTTCCTTATCAAAAACATCTTCTGAAACTTGGATACCCTTGTCTGGAGAAGTATTTTTAGAAGATTGTTTTTGTGCATCCTGAAAAACTACTTTTTTGGGAATCCGTGTCCTATGAGGTGTAGTGGGAAGCTAATATGTATCATGAGAAGGTTGCCTTATCTTTTATACTGATGAACCTGTAACATAAGAATCTTGTGTACCTGCATCCACATTAACCTGATTTTCTACACTAACAGGAATATAATTCATTGAATTGGTGAGAAAATCAAGATCAAACATCCAATTTGGATGTTCAATGCAATTTGTTGATCTTCAAGAAAATTAATGTGCAGATTCTTCTTTACCCCTTTTGGTCCTTTTGTTGTATACCTAAAGCTTTATAGAGGGTAGAGTATCCAAGCAAATAACCTTCATCAGATTTCCCATCAAATTTGCCTAAGGAATCTTAGTGTTTAAAAATGAGTCAAGGGCATCAAAAGGTCTACGTAAAAACTTAAATAATAACTAGGTGATTTAACATATTAATAGTTCATTTGGTGTCTTATTTTGAGGTTTGGGTCTCTAATACCCTATTCAGTTACATAGCAAGCAGTATTAACTGCCTCTGCCCAAAATGGGATAGGGAAAAAGTGAGTCTGCTAACATAGTTCTAGCTGCCTCAATTAGGGTCGGTTTTTCCTTCTGCCAAGCACCATTCTGCTGTGGAGTTTAGCTATACTAAACCCCTTTTGATCCCTTTCTTAGCACAAATTCATCATAAATAGTTCTTAAACTCTGTCCCATTATCACATCTAATGATTTTAACATTATGGTTCAATTGTTTTTCTAAGCCTATGATAAGATTACAAAGGATTTCAGATGTTTCATCCTTTGTAGCTAAGAAAAATACCCAACTAAATCTGCTGAAATCATCAGTCACGACTAAACAGTACCTTTTCTTGTTGATGATTTCTATAGAGACAGGTGATACGACGAATAATATATACTAATATATAATACCACAAGAGCAATTAAGAAAACTTCCATAAGGAAATTCACTCTCTTAATTAGATATATATATATATATATATATATATATATATATATATATATATATATATATAATATATATATATTATATATATATATAATAGACGTATGTTTACCGGAAAGTATGATTTTCCAGGTTCGTTTTTCAAGATTGAGAAAAATTGAAACATTGCTTGATATTGATATGATTTGAATGGGTTCGAAGATTGATTGTGTTTTCTATAACTACTAACTAAGCAATTAAAAACAATTAAAGCACTAAAACGATTAACAAGACAAATAAAATGCGACAAATAAGCAAGTAAATCAAAATTAACTCCTAAAAATGCAAACTAAATTTCTAAACCTAAATTAGGACGAAAGAAAATTTTAAGAAAAAGAAAAATTTTTTTTGATTATTTTTGAATTTTTTATGAATTAAAAACTATTTAAATCTAATTAAATCCTAAAAAATAGCAAATAAAGTCCTAAAAATTGGGAAAAATAATTTTTAAGCTTAGAAAAGTCTAAAATGTTATAAAAGCTAAGGTAACTATTTTTAACTATTTTAAAAATTAAAATCCTATTTTTAAAATTATAGCTCAAAAAATGAAATTTAAAAAATAAAAAATCAAAAAATGGTTAGCAAATGATTTTTCTTAATGTAAAACTAAAGCTATTTTTTATAAACCTAAAAACTATTTTTTTGTAATTTTTTAAAACTTTTTTCTATTTTCGAAAATTAAAATATAAGAAAAATTATAAAAAATACAATACTTAACGAAAAATTATGAAAAATTAAAGGAAAATCTAAAATGTATCAAAGATTAAAGGAAAAATGGAAACGTAGGGGTCAGCTAAAGATTATTGTGCTCAAAAAGCTTATAATAAGTACTGGCTTTTTTTGTAAAAAAGAAAATAAAAAGTGTATATTGAATTAAAGAGAAGGAGAGATGAAACGGTATGAGCTATTGAAGCACGCTGGCAAACACGTATGGTCTATAAGCTGAGGGTCTTGGGTTCGAGGCTGGCAAACCCACTTTTTCTTATATTTTTTTATAATACTAACAACTGTACTTATTAAATTCCTTAAATTTTAAGCACTTTTTATAACCAACCTAGACTGTAATCACTAAAAGCCTTAAAATAGCTTATCAAAAAGTGTTCACTGAAAGTGGGCTTTTTGCCCTTGGTTTTACTAAATCGCTGCATTAGCTCAATTTAAGCTCAAATGAAATCCAAAATTTTCTAGGCGCCTTATGATGTGTCTATCTAGAAAATTGAAAAGCTAATTGACCTAGGAAATCTTAAACCATGAAAGGTAATGTAAGTACTAATAACTCAGGTAAACTCAAAAACTCAAAACAAAATAAGCCTAATGCTAATAAGCTATATTTAGAAACTCAGCTTTTGAAAACTTCTTTACTTTTATATAAGCTAAGAAACCAAATCATAAAAATCCTAAGCTATAAGTAGGGAATATTATTAAATCTAAAAGCTAAATCTTAACCTACTGTTTATGGACTTTTTGGATTTTTCTGTCTTTTGCAGCAATAAACTTAACTCTATAAATTTAGCAGTGCAGATAAATGCTACTCTGATACTAAGCTATAAGAAAACCAAATTACTTTTGATTTTTAAATTCCTAAGACTTAGTTTATACATAAATGGAAATCCTAAAGTGACAGTGTAATGTTTGGTACTTGGCAAAAGCAGAAACAATGTGAGCAGGTTTCCTAGAGGGATAACCTGCACTTAGACACTCTTATTGAGTGTGCAAAAACACATGACAAGAGATAACCAAGCCTTGAGTGGCTTAGTTTAAATTTTAACAAGCAAAAACTCAATAGACAGATTCCCCTGGTGCTAGCATATCTTAATGAGCCTCAAAATGAATTATAAAGCAAACTAAACCTCAAAACCTCTTGAAAACTTAATAACTTGAGAAATCTCAGCTGTCCAAATGAAATTCCCCTAGTCACTTTGACTATTTGAGGTCAAACACACTTATTCCAAACACCCCTTAATAACATGACAGAACTTGATTCAACTTGATATTTGAAAACTAACTATCTAAACCTTGAAACCAGATGTTACTAAGCTTTATAACTAACACTAATGAACACAAATCAATAACCACTTAAGCTAAAATCAAGATCTATTATTAATTACCAACTAGTATTTTTTTTGGATTTTTATGAGTTTATATCAAGTAATGAAAAATTAAGATCTAAAATTATTAAGCTAAAAACAGGTAATCAATAAGCACAAAAATGATTAAACTAAGCACAAATAAGCATTCAATTAAACAATAAGTAGATTAATAAGCCAATAAGGCAAATAAAGCACAATTTTAATAGATCTTTAAAACTACATTAAAGAGAAACTTACTATTGGCCTAGCTTAACAAGGCACAAAGGGGCTCTTAGAGCTATTCTACAGCTCTAGCTTATCCTAAGATAAGCTAGTATAAGTCATGGAGAGTCTTCCTTTCTTTTTTTTTTTTATTTTTTTTTATAGCTCTCATTTCCATTAGCTTAAAAGTCAGAGCAATAAGTACTTAAGCTAGTTTTAGATATTAAGATAAAAAAAATATGATTAAGACCAATTTAAGCTCAAATCATGAGCTTAGAGACTCATGAGAGCTGTTGAGCTTATAGGAGCTTATGAGCATTAACTTAAAAATTGAGGACAAATGAAAAGAATGAGGAGAGATTATTGAATGTAATACTGAATTTCATTACAAAGGAAACTGATTCATTACTTTAAAAAGAAATTACAAAACATTTAAGGAAAATTACATTTAGCTAAAAACGAAATTTTAAGCTACCTAAAAGCTACTAAAAAACTAGATCTTGTGTGTGTGATAGTGAGGGCTTTTTATAGCCAGTCCTTGAAGCTTCCAGACCCTTGAGTGCTTCCCACGCCTCTTCTAATCATTACCATCCATTCCTTCAATCATTAGGTAGTGAGTTTAAGCCGTTAGATCACTAGGTTGCTCACACGGATTGCCAGCGTGGCAATCCGTGATTTGAGACCTTGTGTTCTTTAGGCATAATTTAGGTAAAAAAAGAATCCCTTGTGCTTCTTTGCCATAGCACGTGGCTTCTTGCTTGAGTGATTAATGAAAGCTTTGAGTTGACAAATTTATCCTTTCCAATCTGTGTTGAGCTCTGAATTGTCGTTATCGCCTTCATTTAGAAAACCCTTGTTTTTCCCATTATATTTCCCCCCCACCCCCCCCATTTTTATCTTTTACCCATGAGAAAGTTGGAAAGGGACGATGAATAGTAAACCTTTCTTGGTGCCAAATTATAACTGAAACGGGGGTAATTCGTTTTAAAGTTTGGGAGAATTGCAACTTTAGTCCTTGTGGTTGTTTATTAAAGGTGTAGTGTAAAAAAAGTTTAGGAAATAGCAAGAATGGTCCTGTGGTTTTATGAAAGGGTTATTGGGCTTTAGGGCATTGGGTCTTTGGATCCGGTGTGGCCCCCCATTTTAGGGTTAAGGATTATTTTTGGGCCAAACTTTTGAAACTTGAAGGGCTATTTGAAATTTAGGTTTTGTTGACTTCTGTTGACCAAGATTGACTGGAGTTGACTGTAGATTTGACTTTTTCTGGTTTTGGCTTTCGGCTTTTGTTCACTCTTCCGTTCTTGTGTCCTTGTTTGCCCGTTTTTGACGGTTTTCATGTGACTTTTCATATATCCGTACCTGCACACACAGAACACAAAAACAAGTATATTTTTGCCAGGTTCCTGCGTTTTGGGTTTATTTGGGCCATTTTAGGTATAAATGGATATGTGTATTTTATACCTATCAAAATTCCCAAAACTAAACGATTGCCCACTTTTACTATTCATCCGTCTTCTTCATTTCACCCCCATGGTAAAACAAGGGGCAAATCAAAATTAGAGGGTGATTAAGTCAATTCAAGAGGTCTACATCACAAACCCAGGGTCAAATCAGTCTTTAATCAAAGGATTCATTAAAGAAGAGCCACATCATCAAGTAAAGAAGCACAAATAGTGGTGGGTTTTTGTGCTAAATCACTCACAAAACTAACACAAACGTCACATCAAGGGAATGACACGCTGGCAATCCTCAGGTGTCCACATCTTGATCAAACGGCCACAATTGATGATCAAATGATTGAAGAAATGAATGGCAGAGATTGAAAGATTGAAAAGCAGGGCTAGAGGTCCTAGAAGCTTCAGCTGGGCACTATAAAAAGACCTCATTCTCACACACACAAGGAGTCTTGAATTTTTCTTTTTAATCTAGTTTTTAGTAGTCAATTTTAGTTTTTATTAATTTTTAGCTTAAATTCGTAATTTTCTTAATCTAATCAGCTTCTTTCAAATTAATGAAATTCAGTTTTTAATGTTTAATTTTGTTTCAGTTCTTTTTAAGTCATATAAGCCTCTCTTAATAAGCTAAAATTGTCTCAATAAGCTCATATTAAGCTCTTTCAGTCTATAAGCTGAAATAGAGCTGTTTGAATTCAGTATTAATCTTATCTAAACCTAAACTCAGTTTAATCTTTCATGGATCTAATTGGATCTAAGCTTTTGGAAGGGGATCTACTTGGAAGAGATTCCCAAGACATAATATCTCTAGCTATTCATAAGCTGAGAAGAGCTTGTACTGCCTTAATTGTTGCCTTTGTTTAGCTAACGGTTAAGTAAGTTTCCTCTTTTTCATACATCTTCCAATTTTAGTTTTAATTGCTTCGTTTAGTTTTATATGCTTAATATTGCTTATTTGCTAATTCTTCTTGCTTATTAGTGTTTTAAATGTCCTTCTAGTACATAATAGTTGTTTGTCTTCATCTTTATTGCCTAAGTAGTTAAATAATCTTTTTAGTTATTAAATTCTGTCATAAAAATTCATAAAATCCAAAATATAATAGTTTAAAATATTTTAGAGAATCATAATTAAGGCTAAATCAAGTTTTATTCATGATTGTTAAGTGTCGTTAAAGCTAGTTTTTATCTGGTAATTTAGCATTTATGTTTCATTAGATTTCTCTTAAAAGCTTTCTGACTCCTTGTCCATAAATAGGTTTAAGTAGTGTTTTGGTTTAAGTCACCCTTGATTTTACACTAGCAGAACTAACCAAAGTTAGTACTGCTGAACCTTTGCACTACCAGTACTAACGTCCAAGTTAATACTGTTTTCCCAAGTTAGTACTGTTAGCTTTAGTCTCAGTAGAATTAAGTTTAATTTTAGCTTATTTAGTTTTAATTTTCATTTTCTAGCTTATATTATCATTGCTTTAATTAGTTTTTCAAAAGTCAAAATTGCACTAGTCATAATATTCACTTGAAAGTACTGCTGAACTTTTACACCAACCATTAACATACTTCCAAAGTTATACTACTGTTCCTCAAGCCTCATATAGATAAGTAATTTAGATTAAGCTTATTAAATATCAGTATGATTTAAGTATTAATATAGCTTATATAGTTAAAAAGTCTTTAATTTTCATTTCTAGCTTATTATCTTAGCTTATTTTTGCAGTCAAAAAGTTTAAAAAGCCAAAAAACAGTACTTAGAAACATTCTAGGTTAAATTGATAATTTAGCTTATGGATCTATATTTTCTAGCATAATTAGATATTTAAAAGACGTTTATAAATCCTTTAAGTTTCAGAGTCTAGTTTAGCTTATTTAAGTCTTTAGCTCCAATTGGATTTTGAGTTACTATTGCTTAGTTTCCCTCCTGAGTTTGCTTATTTTACGATCGATTCTCAGTAGATAAAAGCTAAGCTTAAGCCCTTAATTTATTTTCATTTATAATTAAGCAAATCATAAGCTCTTTAGAAACTTCCTTCCTTTCATTTGAACTAGTTTTGAGTTTTATACTTCTTTTCTAAAACCAAGGGATAAGCCCTACTTTCTGTAACAGCTTAAAAAGAATACGCTCTTTTTAAGAGCTTATTAGTGAGTTTTCAGCCCTTGTAGCCTTTATTAATCTTATTACCCCCTGTCTTCGTTTACAACTTGCTTCTTTGAGATTTTCTTTTAAGCTCTTTAAAATTTCGAATGCTTATTCGACTTAGTTTTGTTGTCGGAGACTTATAATCTTATGGTATTTAAAAAATAAGTGTAACTTTTCGATTTTAATTGTTTTTCAGTTAGTCCCTCCGTTAGTCTGTTAGTTTCTCTATTAATCTCCTAGACTTTTGCACCATTAGTCCATTAGTTAAGTTTTAATTAGTTCAATTAAACTTTTATAAAAAGATAAAAAAATAGGGCTTTTATTTTTAATAATTGTCGGCAACTTTTCTTTATTTAGCAAAATTTTAGTTTACATTTTTTTTGGGTTAAATCTTAGTCTAATTGTTTTCTAGTTGCGTTTCCATATTTGTTTAATTGTTTATTTTATATCTTTCCAAAATCAAATATCTTTGCTTCATTCAAATCAGGATCCAACTAAGCGTGTTTCAATTTCACTATCATTGGGGAAACGACCCGGGTAATCATACTTACCCGGTTAAACATACGTAATTAAATTTTTATTATAATATTTTTGTAATATTTAAAACTTTTTACCCTTATTAAAGTGTCGAATAGTTGAATTTAACCAAGTAGTATTTTTTATTAAAATTATATAGGTACGTAAAACTGCAATCAATCTCCCCTCCCTAAAAACCCTAAGGAGTCGATTTTCATTAAAGATCCAAGAACAATCAAGAGTTGTGATTTAGGTTCTAAGATTCAAGGTAAGTGTGTTCTTCATAACTAGATTTTAATATTCATGTAACCCTAATTATGATGGATCTAGGGTTTTAATTAAAATACAGAATGTTTATGATATATTATGATTGTAGTATGCTTAGGATTGAATTAGATGCGTATGCATGCTTGTGGTTTGGTTAGATTTGCGTTAAAACTTGATTTAGGGTTGAGCAGAATTTTGGGTCGTGTTCAACGATTGATATCTAGATGATAAAATCGTGTATTGATATGTTTCTTGAGTCTATGAATAAGGCAAAAGAGTTTACTTTCCAGAAAATCTGACCTTTAAAGATTTTAAGGTCGGGAAGGCATTCAAATAACCTCTGCAACAAAAGTGGTCAAAACAATAAATACGAGTCAGAATTAGGTCATGTTTATGTGGGTGAAAACCTAACTTAAAAGTGGAATTAAGCTTAGCCCTTATACAGTAGTTAAGTTCCATATGTATATTGATAATCTTGTGAAAATTAGCCTCTGAAATCTTGTCTAAGTATGGTAGTTAGAGTAATACATTTTGGTGTGCAATCAGATCCGAATTAGGACAATTTTGAAGTTTGATTTTATTTGAGGTAGTTACACATGTAAGTAATACTTGAAGAATCACAGGGTAGTTTAATATACTCATACATGAACAGGTTGATTTTTGGTATAAATTAAGAAGGAATTAAGTAAGGTTTTACACGTAAAGAGACACTAAAATCTCTAAATCTGATTTAATTAAGTATGCTAGTGTAAAGTGTTAATGAGATGGTTAAGGTTGGGCATGGTGTCTGGGTGACCCATGATGGTTAACTAAAAACCCTTAGACATCCATCATATGTGTGTTACATGGATTAGAGCTTTTAGCTTGGTCGCGTGTAACCATGTTTATTTATTTGTATAGTTGTGTGTTGAGATTTGGAAGCTTCGTTTGAGCAATTAGTTGAGTTTTCATAGTACTCATCTTTAACTTGCTTATAAATATGGGATGGGAAATGATGCATATGGATTTGAAATAGTTCTAATTACTATATATGTGTATTTATTTTGAAAGTGTATTTGACTTTGTTAGATCGTTTTACTAAATAGATCTTAACCTCCGCTTGCAATAGATTTGCTCATTTAGATCTTCAAGCAATCAATAATGAAACACTGAGTAAACACTATTGATATGGCCGAATCTAATCAATATGCTAAAAGAACAATATTGAATATCAACAAAAGAACTTTTATATAAACTTTGAATCTGCCTAGGTTACAGATTACAAATAGATTACTATTTGAATCACTAATGATCTGTGTTTACTAAATCAACTAACCTATGCCTAGGGTTCCTTTAAGGAAACCCTAAAAGGCTTTACAAAACGCGATAAAGAATAATGCATATCCTTTTCCTAAGATAATCACTGCATATCTTTAACATCTAACTAACTTCTCTGCGAAAGCAGACTTAAACTTAATTACATAAGCCAGTAATAACTATTTAACACTACCAGTACTAGTCTATGGATAACCTTCTACCATACAACAACTATTAACAACAGAACTAACTATAATACAGCTAACAGAATTAAGTCTATTATACAAAATTCCTAACAATCCCCTTCTAAACTTGAACTTCACTTGTTAACTTCAAGTTTCTTCAGTTGTCTTCAGTTTGGACTTTTGAGAATTTGTATCGAAACATTTCTTTAAGTCCTTGGCTTCTTTTGTCTTTTAGTCTTTGTCTTTTCCTTCATCATAGCTACACAGCCAACATCCAATTATAGTTGGCTTTGTATTTTTAGCAAACTAACCAGCCACAACTGATTTGATATGATCTTACCATAAGCCGTTTTCAGTGTGACTCAGTCAATGCTTTCCATTGCAATAACAAGGTTCATTGATAACCAATAGTTTTTTTTTGCAAACCATCAGCATCAATGGATTTGAGATTCCTTTACCAGTAGCCGTTGCTCTGAATAGCCAACTCTTTGTTTAAAAACATGGGAGTTGATTACCATACCGTTATTATTTTGTAAAAAACCTGTTCAACATCAAACGGATTTTGAGAAGCCCCTTTAAACCAAGATGTTTTGCCTTGGAATAGCGATCTGATGTCTGTTGAGACCATCATGGTGAACAGATGACCTATTCTTGTTGTGTGATGATTAAACCAACACTTAAACAATCCTTCCCAATTCCATCATAGTCCATAGTTTCCAAAAAAATATGCTCACTGCTACTGAGAGACTCATCACTTTCTTATCCCAGCTTGCTTCTCAATCATCTTCAGGAGTTGATAACAAACTTCATCCATTGTTCCATCTAGAAACTTCATCTTTAGCATTACTTGGCAAGCATCTTTTGACAAGGAATTATCTATCTGCTAACATATATATAAGTAGAAGCATCTAAAAAATGTTAGACAATGTACTGCACAAGTAGATAAAAACCTCCAATTTTAATTATCTTCTGTGAAGTGGCAAACCCAGATTGAATCATCACTAAGAGGTGGATCAAACTGGTCCTTGAGATCCACCTAAAAGGTACTCTGTAATAACATCTCTTTAGTCAATTGCCCCCATACTTCTTTATCAACAATCTGTACAACTCTATAAAGATCGTCTCTTAAAAGTCTTTAAGTATGGCTCACCAAAACTCATATAAATTTTAACAAACCATATCTTCTATGATCTGAAAGTAGCCTTTTGACTTGATTGAGAAATGAATCTCCAATTACTAAAAGTAAGGTTTTGAGCATTGGAAAAACATCTACTCCCATCTCTGATTCAATGAAGCATCTTTGACTTTATCTTCACAAATGCTTCTCTGTTTTCATTGTTAAACTCATCTTGTGCATCTGGCATTATTTTATATTCCCTTTCTTGCATTTTGCTTCTTCTGCTTCCTGTTATCTTAACAGGCACTTCTCACTTCTTCTTCCTTTACACTTCATCTTTTTTTGTTGAGTTATTTGATTTATTAGAATTGCCCTTTGTGATTGAACCATTCTCAATGTCAATCTCTGTTTTTTTGAAGTTTCTATTCTAGCTGAAAATCTATGTCTTTTTCACTCCTTGCTTCAGTTCCTAGCACAAAGCTTTCAATACTCTTCATCAGCTTTTCAAATTCAGTCTTCAACTCTTCAAAAGAAAGCTTCTTCAATTGAGACAATTTCCATGAGCTCTGATTCTTGATGAAGGTACTCATGTACTCTCTTTGTTGTGCTTGTGTCATTGGCTTACTCCTTTTTGCTTTAGCTTTTTGTTCAGCATAGAACTTCTTCTTCTCATTTATCATTTTCCACCATTCTTTCAAAATCATCATTGCTTAACTTTCTCCCTGGAGACTCATGACTACCTCTGTATTGCTTTCCAATTTTTCCCTAATGGTGTCACAATCTTCATCAGTAAGATCTGTGCAGCTTCTTGAACTCAATTCAGCCTTTCTTTTCCAGTTGTTTACTCCTGACAATTCTGTTCTTCCCTTCACTCTTTTGTGCTACCATCTTATCTAAATGAATCCTGTTTTGCAACTATTCTTCACCCATTTGAGCTTGCAATCTTATGGCCTCCTTCTAATCTAGTTTTCTTATTGTATTATTTTGTTCTTTAAGTCTTATAGAGTAGAACCAGGAATCTCCTCTTCAAAACCATCTGAGCTTTTCCTTCCCTTTGACCCTTTTTAGGAGAAAGAATTATACTAGAAGTACTAATTGATGTTCTACCAGTATCAACTTTAGTACTACCATATTAAACATCTCAATACCAGTATTAACTCAATTCCTACCATATTAATCTCATCCTCAGCATCCATCTAGTTTTTAATGTTTTTAGTCCATTGACCCTTGCTTCTCCTCCTATATCTCTTGCCTTAATCAATCGACTTTACTTTGCTAAAACACTTTGAGAAGCAACTTTTGACAAAGTTTTAGATGCCATCCAAAATGTATGGGAGGACTGATTTCCTTCTACTTGATCCTCCCCTAAGCTTTTGTAGAGTAACAAAAATCTATTGGACTTCTCTTTCATTATTCTCTAAACAAAGAAGACTAGAGGATCATCATCAATCATCCCTGAATATACCTCCCCTGATCCTCTGGTTCTTCACCCTCTGATGCAGACACAATTACCTTCTTGGATTTCCTCTTCAAAGCTATTTCCAGAGATTTCACCTTCTTTACTAATTTAAGCACAACATTCCCTAGTGTCTGTTTGGTTTCCTTCAACTCTTTCTCCAAACTAGTAACCCTGGTCACCAAGTTAGGTACCGATTACCATCAATTCTGTGAGTTGTATACAGCCCAGCACTTTCTGATGTGGTTACCTGCATGGAGAGGTGCTTCATAGGACCAAGGTGGAGAGTAATGAGGTTGGGTGATTAAGGTGGGTGATTGAAGTGGTGAGTTGAAGTGGGATTGAAGTGGTGAGGAGGTGGTATGAAGAGGTGCTAGTGGAATAGGTGGAGGATGTGGTGGAATGGATCAACCGGGTGTGATTGGGTTCAGTTGTCGTGCTGACCGCAACCTTGCTCCATAGCTGCACCTTCCAACATTGCAGGCAACAATGGTATCAAAATCCCCTACATAACCCCGTTTTTCAGGTTTGCAAAAAAGCTTTTTGGTCAAGTTGGGCTAAATATTTTCCTTTATATTAAGTATTAATATCCAAATAATTTGTAAAAATCTTAGATACATTAAAAATTTTGTATTACTTTCCAAGTTATGAACCATTCCATCAAAAATCATTTTAGAAAAATTATAAACCCTATTACTAGATAGACAGATTAATGCAGTAGCAACAGTACTACCAAATTGATCCCATCCACCAGACTTAGGGCTTAAGCAGTGTAAAATATGATGGATTAGAAATTTCCATTGGGGTGTAAAATTCTTTTTCTAAAAAGTTAATTTACCCTCAGTAACATACCCCAATGTGGCTAATCCAGCATATATTTCAGCATCAGATAAATTATGTATTCCTGTTGCATCTGCCAATTGAAGTTTACTTCTGACTATTGCCTCATAATAGTATACCTCTTTAGATCTATAATTGCTATTAATTGTTGAGTCCCATTAGCAAGTGTTCTGACTGTGGCAGTTTGCCAGAACTGTTTGACTAGGGAGTCATAGATAGTAGGATTATGAGTTAAGGCATACCTGAGAGATGTACCTTTAAGGAAATCTACTACCTCAGTGAAACCAACACTTTCATTTGGTTTCTTCAGGAAAGCGACCATGTTATGCTTGTCAGAGTACTTTAGATTGGCCATATGGACTTGTTGATGAACAAAAATCGTAAGAATTTAAATTCTAATCCTGGGTTTGATTCGAGGGAATTACGAAGTGCTGGTAGAGAGAGGGAATTGAATTTTTATCGATTAATAACAAGGTTTCTTATTGGACCGTGTGTAAAAGAAGTTTCTTTAGAGTAAAGAAAGATATTTTATTGAAGAAAGTGCAGTAATTATCCAAATAGAAAACCTATGTTAGAAGTATGCGCCGTAAAAATCTCTAACGGTAATATAAGAAAAATCAATTTTCCCTCACCAGCACCAACGGTCATCAACCAGACTTAACATTAGCCTACCAGTACTAATATAATCTACCAGAATTAACTTATAGACTACCAGAATTAACCTATAGACTACCAGAATTAACTTATAGACTACCAGAATTAACTCTAGTACTTAGTACTTACAGACCATGTATAAGAAGAATTTGCAGCACAGCTTCTATCCATCCTCAAATCCATGCTTATCCTGAAATAGTTAGTTAAAAACAAGAAAAATGCTACAATCTATTATTAACTATAACTAGTTATTTTCTAACTACCAGAATTAATACCCTAGCAGTATTAATTTTAACTAGAAGTACTCACTACACTTTACAAACTTTACAATTTTAACCTCCCCTCAAATGTAGCTACAGATTTAACATTCCAATGCTCACCACTAAGAAGTTAAACCTGGTGACATCAAATCCTTTGGTGAGAAGGTCTGCAGCATTATGATCAGTGTGAATCTTTATAACCTCTATTAGTCTCTTTTCATAACAATCTCTTATAAAATGGAATCGAATCTCAATATGCTTGGTCCTTGAATGAGCAACAGGATTCTTGATAACACTTATAGTGCTCTCATTATCAATATGGATTTTAGTATTCATGAAATTGAAACCATAATCCATCATCTGATTCTGTATCCATAATACCTGCCCACAACAATTTGCAGCTGCAACATATTCTGCCTCAGTAGTAGAATTTGCCACAATAGTCTGCTTCTTGCATTGCCAAGATATCAATCTTCGTCTAAGAAATTGACATCCAACTGTTGTTGATTTTCTGTCAAGGCTGGCTCCTCCATAATCACTGTCTGAGTAAGCTTCAAGTTCAAAAGGTGAATCCCTAGGATACCATAAACCAAGTTTGGGTTGATGTTTGAGATACCTAAAAATCATTTTTACTGCATTTAAGTGTGAAACTTTTGGAGTGACTTGAAATCTAGCACAGGCACAAACAACAAACATGATGTCTTGCCTTGATACAGTCAAATACATTAGAGAGCCAATCATAGACCTGTAGACATGTACATCTACATCTACACCATCTTCATCCTTGACCAAAGGCTTATTAGACTCAATAGGAGTAGCAGCTGTTCTGATGGATAAAAAATCAAACTTCTTTAAGACGTCAGCTACATACTTATCCTAACTAATAAAGATTCCATCAGATTGTTGCTTCACTTTTAGTCTCAAAAAGAATGTGAGTTCTCCCATGGAACTCATCTGGAATCTTTTGTGCATATATTCTTCAAACTCTGTACACATAGACTTCTTTGTAAAGCCAAAAATAATGTCATCCACATACACTTGGACTAACATAATGTCACTCTTTTTCTTCTTGATAAATAATGTTTTGTCTATGGTACCTCTTCTGAAACCATTTTCCATCAGAAAAGAAGAAAGTGTCTCAAACCAAGCTCCAGGAGCTTGATGTAGACCATAAAGAGCTTTGATAACTTTATAGACTTTGTTTGGATGAGCAGGATCAACAAAGCTTGGAGGTTGATGAACGTACACCTCTTCTTTAATAGTGCCATAGAGAAATGCATTTTTAACATCCATTTGGTAGACAGTAAATCCCATGTATGATGCAAAGGCTAAAAATAACCTAATTGCCTCAATTCTGGCAACATGTGCAAAAACCTCATCATAATCTATACCTTCCTCCTGTCTAAATCCTTGTGCTACTAGCCGTGCTTTGTTTTTCACAACAATACTTCTCTCATCCCTCTTATTCCTGAAGACCCACTTTGTGCCAATTACCTTTTTCCCATATGGCAAATCAACAAGTACCCAAACCTTCTGTAGTTTGAACTGAAGCAATTCCTCTTGCATTGCTTCAACCCAGCTTTCATCTTGTAAGGCTTGTGATATAGTCTTGGGTTCTTCTTGAGAGAGAAAACATGCAAACAAACAGTTCTGATGATCCTTGTGATTTGTTCTGTTCTGTTTGTGAATGTAACTTACCAAGGCTTGTTGTGCTGAAGAAGCCTTTTGAATCTTCCCTCTTGTTTGAACTGCTGATGTAGGATCTCCTAGAATTTGTCCTTTTGGATGATCCTTATGAATTCTGAGTGTGGGAATAGGACTGACAGCAATGGTGTTATCCATGTTGTTGAAATCAGCCACTGCACCCACATCTTCATCATCATCATAAGCTCCATTGAATATTCCATCATTTGGGAGAGTATCAGAAGCATCTTCCAAGTCAGGCATATTTGGATCAATGGGTAAATCAGCATTAGGGAGAGTAGATGCATCAATAGGTATTTTGCCTCCAAGATAGACAAATGATGATTCATCAGCATTTGCACATGTGGAAGTACTAGCAGCACTAACATTAGGTGTGTTAGACCTATCAACCAATGGTGAATTAGGACAGTACTAATGATGGCCTACCCGTATTAAGTTTGTTAATACTGGTAACCTGAGCTGCCCTCTTCTTTTTTTCTTCAAAGGCTTGTCTTGTAGCATCATCCATAGTTTTAGCATCAATTTCTTGAGCAATCATCCTCTCAAGATCATCTTTCAAGGCTTGTTCAGCTTCTGTCAATGTATGTTGTTCTTCTTTTCAGCAAACATCTTTGAATTCCTATACATCATCTGTTGTTAGGAGAATTTCAGAAGTGTTTTTCTTGGGCAGCTGAAACAATTCTTCTATGAATCCTTGGCCTATGAGGGTGTAGTGGAAGCAGTATGTATTCCTGAGTAGGTTCCTTATCTTTTTCTGATGAACCTGCAACATAATGTTCTTGTGTTACCTGCATCCACAATTAACTTGCTTTTCTACATAACAGGGAATATATGTTCATGTATTTGTTAGAAAATCAAGATCAAACATAAATCAGGACCCTCCTGCCACTTTAGGCTTGATCTTCAAGAAAATATTGTGCATGTTTCTTCTATCTTTTGGATTTTTGTTGTATACTCTAATAGCCTTACTATAGTGAGTATCAAGCAAATATCCTTCATCTCAATCCATCAAATTTGCCCAGGGATCTAAGGTGTTCAAATGGTCAAGGTGCACCCAAACGGTCTCATAAACTAAATACTAGGTGGTTTACCTATTAATAGTTCATAAGGTGTTTTATTTTGAGGTTTGGTCACTAATACCCTATTTAGTACATAGCAAGCAGTGTTTACTGCCTCTGCCCAAAATGGGATGGGTAAAAGTGAGTCTGCTAGCATAGTTCTAGCAGCCTCAATTAGGGTCCTATTTTTTCTTTCTACAACACCATTTTGCTATGGAGTTCTAGCTATACAAAACTCCCTTTTTATCCCTTTCTTAGAGCAGAATTCATTCATAGCATTGTTCTTAAATTCGGTCACATGATCACTTCTAATGATTTTTACCTTCTGTGGGTCAATAGGTTTTCAAAGCCTGTGCCCCCCCCCTCCATAATTTTTATAAAGGATCTCATTTGTTTCATCCTTGGTAGCTAAGAAAAATACCCAACTAAATCTGCTGAAATCATCAGTCACAACCAAATAGTACTTTTTTTATTATTATTCTTGATGTGGTATATCCTATATCATAACACGGGTCGATTCTTGGATTTGCCTAGTTTCTAGAGAGAGAAAACACTTGAGAGAGAATATACTAGAGAGAGAAATTATTTTTTTGAAATTGATAATAATAACAGCTTGCCTCTTCCAAAGTTAGAAGAGGCTATATATAGTACTTACAATATACCGGGTATTCGTACCCGACTTAAAACCAAAAAACGTACTATTAACTATTAAACTACGAGCTATAATAAATAGTAAAATACACGGGGTGACCGAGTCTTTTTCTAATATCTAACAATCTCCCCCTAAGGGAGGTCACCCCTGAAAATACCAAACTTTAATCACTTCAGTCTTTAGCTCGTAGACATTTGATCTCTTGTACATTTGGGAAAGTAATCTTTTGATTCATCTTACGCTTGTCTTTGACTGTGATCTTGAAGCTTCTTGAGATCATCGCCCAAACATAATCTTACATCATCTTGTAATGGATTGCCATCTTGTGCACTTGTGAATGAATACATGACATCAGAGTTTGCGGAAGCTTTGACACCTTTATGAGGTCTTTCATAACATCATAACAAGTGTAGGTCGTGTCTTGGCATTCGGTTATTTACTTGACATCTCGGGGAACTAGAATATACCATCTCATCTCTATCTTTTAAGATATCCTGTAATGAAACGTTAGTATAAAAGAGAAAATTGATTTGAAAAGTCAGTCTAAGTTTTCTTATTAAAGGAATTTTGTAACACTTCGAGAGTTTTGTTGTTTTGTCAATTGAGTAAATAATCAGTCAATTCTTATCCTGGATCAAGTTTGATTCACACAAAAACGCACCATTGTTCTTTCCAGATTGACACACAAGTTTGTTTCTCTGTAGAATGCAAAGTCACCTACCTAGAGCTTGTTTGATGTCGGCTCTAGCAGGATTTCCATCTTCATTGTGAAAAAACTACGTTTCACTCGATGTTTGGCAATATCATAAGGATAGTGCGTAGGGACTCTTAGGATAGACTTGTTTCACAGTGTGTGAAACGAACAAGAGAATTGGTATGTGTCTAACGAGATTAATTGACGATTCTTGGCTCTAGACTCAATAGTGCGTTTTGGTTTTAGTAATCGGAGGCTGGAGCTGACTGCCACCTGTTCAATATCAACTAACTCGGAGTGAGAAAGTCAATAGATAACGTGTTTAGTCTCCGTGAGAATTGAAACAGAAATCTTTTGAAAGATTCTGAGTGGCTAGGGAGGGTTGTGCATTGCATCACTGGGTCCATGATGTCGTCTTCTAATGTCAGCACTCATCTTAGTGATTCTGGCCGCATATGAATTGATCGGGTTTCTGCTACATGTGAATGGTGGGCTTCTTTCTTTGATCACCCTTTTATCTTTATAATTCCTTTTATCTTCAAAACCTCTTCAGTGCTTACCGAGACTTCATGACTAGATACCTTGTTGGGGTTTCTTCCTATAGTACTTAGCGCCATCTCAGTCGGCACTTTTCCTTATTCTTGTTTTACTCCGTTACCATGTCCATACTAAGGACTTTACTAAATAGTGGATTGGTCCTGGGTAGATCCCTTCCGGTTATGGCGTGGATCATTGGGAATAGTACTAACGTACCAACCTTTATAACGCTCAATTAATTAAAATGCATGGTCGGTTCTTTTGGTCCCGTTTCCTTCCTAAAACAATTGAAAAATTCAATTAAGGTACTATGCTAAATATCAAAGCGTTAGTACCTCGGTTTTTTTGACATTTTTCAGAAACGGCTCCCCCTACAAAATGTGCATCGGTATTCGAAATTGCTTTAGCACATTTGGGCGGGTATCAGAGTCCTCATAATCACTGATCTTTATTATACAATATTTTTATTCATATTTTACCCCTTATCAAAAACTTTAACCCTTTGACATTTTGGTTATAAAAATTGATTTAAATATGTTATAAAATTTGTGGAGAAAAGTGTGTCCTTAACTCCACAAGTCGTGCATATGAAACATATAATGCTCTCCTCAATTGTGAGGGATATCAATTACTCTACACTTAATCATCAAGAGATTACCGCGCTTCTACATGTACCAAGTATATTAATCACAATAAGAGATAAAGGATTGACCTTTTGAATGTAATGTCGATGTCGTCACGTTGTTTTGTTGAATCAGCAGTAGTCAATATCTCTTATTCTTCCTCCAAACACAAGCTTTCTATGAATTCGATAGAATCCTTCTGATCTTTAGTCTTTTCTCGATAGCTTGTGATGAAGTCCTTTTGCTTCTTTGCTCTTGTCACTCTCTGACCACTTCTAGACTCCAGCCTTATTGTACTCGTCTGATGAAAGTCTTTAGCTTTTACCATGACTCTTGTTCATGTCAATCACTAAACTTGTGAAGCTCTTTCAGCCTCATCAGCTTCTCTTTGATTATTTCAGGTCTCTGTAGACAACTGCCTTGGCTTAGGGACGATAGTATTAGTCTTCTTTGAAGTAATAGTCGGCAGATCCCAATCTAGGACGTTCAAGGTTGATCTTTGGTTGATAACTTTCAATCCCGCGCTGTATAGTCTTCCCACACGATTCGGATCACCAGGTTTCTTTATCCACATGTGGAGCTGCTGTGTGACGATGGTCTTGTTGCTTGGGCAGATGGTTAAGCCTTTTCTTGAATATTGCGTAGAAACAGCAAACCAATATTCAAATCATTTCGGATGAAATGATTTCTGACAATCCTTTTTTGAGATCTTTACTCTTGGTAAATCAGCACGGCGTAGGAATTATTTTCTCTTAGGTAGTTGTATCGTATTTTTCAATTACCTTGACATGATCACACTACGAATTCGCATCTGCGATCGACTGCATTCACGAATCAGAGGATCACTGTGTTAGTTGATTTAGAATTCCTTCCTCCTAAACCACCAGTGGTGATGCCATAGACCGCACTGATGTCATATTCGCTTTCACTCTCAACCCACATCGATGGAAATAATTCTTCAGGTCCAAGTCTAGGTAACGGCGGGCATTACGTTGGATATGGGCTAAGGTAATTTTTCGCATCTTTGTACCTGTCAGCGATAAATCCAGATCCTTTTTGAAGAAGTATTGTGGTTGAATAGTTACTGACCTGGTGGTCCTCTAAGGCAGTGGTTCATATATATTTATCAGAATTTGATGACCCTCAGGATTACTCAAATCAACCTTATTTGTCAGCAGCTTATGGCATTCATCTATCTGATACTGAAGAAAGACAATGTTCTTGTAAAAGGCTTTAACAAGGTTGAAAGCTGGACCTTCTAAATCAGCTTTGCAGAGCTTCTTCTTTTAGTTCGTCTGCAGAACCATTTGATGAACGACCCAATATCATATGTCTTTCTTTGAAGCTTGTTCTCCTCAGGAACTTTATACGTTGTGGCGTATGTATTTGCCCAGTTGTTCTCTGGTTCTGGGGAAATCCATTAGGGGAATCGGTCCATTCTGTTCAGAGTGTAGCTGGGGGGTAGGTCTCTCGCTTTCTGGAATTAGCTTAATCACGTAGTGGTCGACACCTTGGGAATGTGAGCGTTGTCAGTGTCCTCATATCTGAGTCATTCCCTTCATCCTTCATTGGGATGTCATCTGAAGATTGTTCAGAATGTCCAGATTCGGGATCAGATCTGTGCATTGAATAGTCAGCACCAGCATCTCTTGTGTCAGTGATCTGCCATCCGGTTGAGGAGAGAGCTGGATGTTGTTTGGTAGCAGATGCACCAGACTCCCTTGGTTTCTTTGAACTTTGGTCATCATCTTTCGGTGGAGGTATGAGCTGCCCCGATGCTGCAGAATCAGATTTCTTCTCTTTGTTGACTACCCTTTTGGTTTGATCCAGCTGAAGGGCCTTCATCATCGTCTTCATCATCATCACTATCATGCTTTCTCTTGTGGTCTTTAACCTTGTCTGCAACTTCCTTATCCATGGCATCTTCATCTGTTATCAAAGCTTCCATAAGAGCATGGTATAGACGGTAGTTGGCAGTATTTCTGTTTGCAGACTTGATCTTATTCATGTTCGTGATATATTAACCTTGGTGTTTGAAAGAGAGCACTCTTTAGATCAATTCTTCAAGATCAACTTTATCAGTTGACCTGATGGAGTAAGTTGAATCTTGTTTCTCCTCACCTTGTTCCTTTTTGGCTTTGATAATCTCCTTTGGACTCTTTTCAGATTCTTGATTCTTGACAGACTCTGGGCCAGGCAACACAGAGTATTTCTCGATTAAATCTGCAGTGTGTCGTTCAAGAACCTTAAGGAGAGCATCATCAAGTTTCGTTCCTAAATACTTATCAACAGCCGTAGGAACTTGTGTTCTAATTGAAGCCAACATATCAGCAGAGTGATCAGTATTCTTCATTCCAGACATCCCTTTCTCCTGCTCCAATCTTACCACTCTTACTGGAAGGGCGATGAATGAAGTGATTTAGGGAGAGATGTGGGTAAATGTGTAGCTTCCGGTTGATTGGTGAATGGTGTGACCATAATGACGGCTTAGAAGGATGAGACCTCTGTGAACTGAGACAATCACTGGAGGAGTTGAAGTTACTGTCTGATGACTTGAATCAGGTATGGTGGAATCAGACTCCTCTCTAGCTTTAGATTTCTCCTGATCATCTTCGGTTGGTTTGTCATGAAGAAATTGATCCCCAAAGTTAAAAGTGTCATCGAGATTTTTCAGGGAAGACATAGAGCCAGAATGACTTTCTGGTTTATTATCGATGACGCGTTCGTCTATAATGAGCTTCAGATTTTCATGAACCTTCGGGTAGACTGTAGCAAGGAACTCATCATCCATGTGCTCAGGGTTTGGTCCAGCAAGAGACACATGTAATTTTCCAGAGTCTGATCCAGTCTGGTCTTCTTTCATGGGCTCAGGGTCTGGTCCAGCCAAAGCCTCATGCGCCTTTACAGGGTCTGATACAGGAATGCTCACTCCTGATGTTACGGTAGACGAGTCTACTTCACCTTGATCTTTGTCATCTTTCGGCCGCAGTGGTTTTCTGTTTCACTTTTGTTCATTCTGAATCCGACGTGGATGAAGATTCATGGATCTCTTATCTCTAAGTTTCTTATCACTGAAATTTTTTTTTATCGGGTTGAGAAGAGGGTCCAGTTGTCGAATCAGGAGGAGTTTGATCACGCCTAACAAGGATAAACTGATCAGTAGTTCTTTTCTTCTTTGACAGATCGATCAGGGAATGAGCTACTTGTTCTTCAGTTACAACGGCCTTTCCCTTTCCCACTACTTCATGCAGTTTGTGGCGTTGTTCTGACACGGGATCTATGATCGTTATCCGCCCACCAAGCCGTGCCCGTCTTGTGGCCGTAAGGCGGATCTAAAGCTGAGCTCTTAATGGCTAGTTCCAAGTCAGCCATCATCACATTCTCCTTTTTTCTCCTCCTTTTCTTGATGCGTTTCCCAACTCAACTTCTGGCCATTTCCAAGATCAGGATCATTACCTTCTCCTTGAGGTAGAGATTCTTGTTGAGCTTCATCACTTCTGTCACACAAGTGGAAAGAGGGCCTTTTCCTTTCTAACTTTTGTGGAAGCGTCGCTTGGCAGGTTTCTTTGTCGAGGAGGAGTTGGCTTGGTTTGTGTGATGGGTGGTGGATGTGGGCCTTTTTGGGTTGTAGACGCTTTGTTGCGGTTGCATGCTTGACTATCATGAGGGGTTTTTCTTTGTATTTCTCACAACCATTTTCTGATACTTGGGATATCTTTTAGGATATAGAGGATTGGTGAATGGACTTATCGGTTTATAGGGGATCGGAATTGCCATTCCAAACACTTAATGACTCACAGTAGGGACAAACTGAGATTTCTAGATATAAATCATTCTCAGTATGAAGGAACGCCGAATCAGGACGTCGATGGATGTTGTTATTATTGCCATGTAATAGATTATCAATTTGGACAACCGTCAATAAGGGAGAGGAGAGGAGTTACTTCTTCTTTGGGTTCTTCAGACTGGCTTGTGGCTTGCTTTGTGTGTAAAACTGTCTGGATCCCTTGGAAAACTCATCCCATATCAGCTCTGCATGATCAACATCGTTTGAGTGACATTCCCCACAGCATTGTTAGAACTGGGTGTCTGGGTTTGTCACTGCCAGATGTTCTTTCATGTCAAAGCACTGGTTGAGCAAGGCTGAATTGCCTTCAAGGTAGATACACATAATTCACGTATACTGGAGGACATATTTCTACAGGTGTCAGATATCCAGCTCATTAACATAATCAATCACCGTGTACCGACAAGGTAACTCAAATGGGTGAGATGGGTTGATAGGAGTAATTTGCTAATGCCTTTCTGAGAAGATCAGCACTTAGATCGAACCATTGTTCATCAACTTGACAACTATAAACCTCAGTCTTCTCGTTATATGACATTGTTTTCCAGAACTGTTGCAGGTAGATAGCAGGAACATTTGCTGAGGCAGTGAATGCTTGGAAGAAGTTGGTATTACTCAGGATGTCCACTGATATCTAAAAGATGGGGTTCTTTTGAATCTTTTGTGCATTGAAAAGTAGGTTGCTTTTCCCGATTGTTAACCACTGAGAGCGAGGTACAATCTGCTCATCTGTTCTTGTAGGAGGTTGAGCGGGAACATTTTGTTCTGCCATCGTATTCTGCAAAAGAGCATTTAACAAAGAGACAATCATTGCCGTGAACGAATGTTAGAGAGAACGTTAGCATTGATACACAGTCATGTAATGCACGATGATTAAAACAGTTGTAGTCTGGTTTGATTAAAATTACTAATTATCCAACAGGATCATTTACTTGTTAATAAGCCCGGATGGGGTTTTAGAAAAGGCAACTGGGGTATTCGAATGGCCTTGATAGATTATTGGCTCAAATGGGTCAAATATGAAAATTAGCCCAATACCGCGCTGGCAGAATGCCAATCGCTTGTTAGGAGAATTGAGCATACCGCGCGAAAAATATAAAATATTCGAATCCAAACCGCGAGGAGGAGAGGGAGACGACGACGGTTACCTGTTGGATTAAAATAATAGAAAAATTATGGCAACTCCTGTATTACAACCCGCTGATTAGGCAACAGTGTTTAGAATAACCCCTGATTAGGCAACCCGCTGTTTTGGCAACCCGCTGTTTAGGCAACCCTGCTGTTTAGGCAACCCACTGGTTAGGAAACTCGCTGTTGTCAACCCGCCGTATGACAACTCGCTGTTGTCAACCCGCCAGTTTATTCAACCCGCCGTCTTAGGCAAAATCGCTGTAGTCACCCGCTGGTTTGTCACCCCGCGTTTAGGCACTCGCTGTAGTCAACCCGCTGTTTGTTCAAAACCGCCGTTTGTTAAAGCACCCGGCGGTTTTGGGGGGGGTTTGAGTAATTTATTAATAAATAATAAAATAACCAACTCGCCGTTAAGAAAAACACGCAACTCGCCATTCGGGCCGGTTTCTTAAAAATCAATCCCCGCACCTCCTTTTAACCCTGATCACATCCTAAGGCCTTCCTAGGCTATAGATACATAATCCTACCATTCTTTTCATGAAACACACCTATATCTACTTATTAAGCGACAACCCGACGGTAAAATCAAGGGGCAAGTCTTTCATTAATGTTTGGGATATATATCCACACATCAAAACCTATTCATATATACCTAATGAATGATTCCCAGCATCTAACGCACACCTTACAACACTACATTGGTTTTCTTATGTAAACCGACCCTAGATCTATTTTTCTACTATTTTTACTTTGTTTTCGATCGATTCCATTGATATACACACATAATAAATGATATAGATAAAGGATCGTATGATTACCTTTGCGAGAAAGACCCTTCTCGATAAGCGGCGATTTGATACTTGGTTCCTTCTTCTTCGTGGCGGCGAGTTGCCTATGTGAGAGTGTGGGTGTATTTTTTCTTTGACTGGTTTTCTCGAAAGGATTGATCCCTATATGGCAACTCGCCGTCCTTTTCTATCCTAAGTTACATACTTGGCAGATTTGGTCCCTTTGGTTTCCTTCTTTTTTTATTTCTTGTTTTAAGATTTCTAAGGCATTTCTTGATTAGGTAAATGGCCGCCAACTTAGTCCTATTGGTTTAAAAAGGCTAGGGGAACAAAGGCAATGCTATTTTTCCTTTTTTACACCATAAACATCGTAAACAATAGGATAACTGTTGGAACCTTTGAGTTTAAATTAATTAAACTCCTTTCATATTAACCATTAGAATAGACTTTTTATAGCAACCCACAGTCTTGTATAACCCCTTTGATTTTTTACATTCACTCTCCCTCAAACAACGATCCCCGGTTTTCTATTGAAAAAGAGCTTTGTATTACTTATTCAGTTCCGTGTGATTTGTTCGCGTTTTTTTGATTTAGTGTAAGTGTTTGTGTAGAGTTTTTGTTTGTCGGTTGATGAGTTGAGATGATAGATTGAAAAAGATCAGGCGAACAGCTCCCCCATCAACCATTGTATTTTTCTTCAACTCCCATAAAGCATGGATATTAAGTAATACATGCCATACATTTGTAAACCGGCGGGGGTTTTGGTTCGCAATTTGAAAGTAATTGCAAAAAAGCCTTTCTTTTAGTAATTCCAAGACTGACTTCCTTATTATTAAAATATATCATAAGTATTTATTTGAACATATTAATAAATAATTTAGTACATGTTAATTATAAAAAAAATTTTAATTTTGTATTTATTTTTTTTTTTTATTTTACTCTCTTATTTATTTATTTATTTTATTTTTTATTTTTTTTAACTATGAACAAAGGATACACGGAAGGATTTGATTTAACTTACTCTATCCTCTTCTTCTTTGTAGCGTTTTTGAGAAAGAGTTATTCCAGGGGGCACTCCCAAGCAGTCAATATCCCCATCATCTTCATATGCCTCATAGGCCCCGTCTAGGAAGAAGGAAATTCGAACGTTTTTGTAATGCTTTGGTGAGGATGTATGCAAGTTGATTATTCCGTTTCCTCCGAAGTAGGGTTTCAACCACTCTATTTTCCACTTGCTCTCGGATGAAGTGGTGCCGTATGTCAATGTGTTTAGAGCGAGAGTGCTGGACGTTGTTACAGCACAGAGCAATAGCACTTTTGTTATCACAGTACAGAGGAATTTTATTGAAGTCAAATCCGTAGTTTTTGAGCTGTGATCGCATCCAAAGGATTTGAGCACAACATCCAGACATGGCGATGTATTCAGCCTCTGTAGTTGATATGGCGTGCTTGTTGTTTCTTTGATGACAGCTAACCAATCTATCTTCCAAGAAATGAGCACTTCCGACATTCTTCTTCTTGGAATTTGGACATCCCGCATGAATCCGCATCTGCATAAAGCTGTTAGTGAATGGCCGTTGTTTTCAGATACCAAAGGGACATGTTAATGGTTCCTTTCAAGTACCGAAAGACACGTTTGATAGCTTCAAAGTGCTTTTTGGTAGGCTTAGCCTGATATCTAGCACACATGCAAACAGCGAATACAAGGTCGGGTCTACTGGCTGTAAGGTACATTAGGGAGCCAACCATTCCTCTAAATCGAGTTTGGTCAACTGGAATCCCCATGAGATCCTCGTCCAGTTTCAATCGATCCACCATTGGTGTATCGACAGGGTCAGAGAGATCCATTCCATATTTCTTTAAGGTTTTGAGAGCATATTTCGCTTGGTTAATAAAGATGCCTCCGGGACTTTGAGAAACTTGTAGTCCTAAGAAAAACGACATTTGTCCCATCATCGACATCTGAAATTTGGAGCTCATCTCGTTTGAAAAAATGTTACACGCATTATGATCTGTTGAGGCAAAAATGATGTCATCTACGTATATTTGAACAAGTAGAATGTGTTTGCCTGATTTGCGTGTGAATAGCGTTGGATCCACGGCGCCCTTGAAGAAATTGTTGGCCAACAGGAACTTTGAGAGGGTGTCATACCACGCCCTTGGGTGCCTATGCTTTAGGCCAAAAGAGCTTTCTTCAGCGATAGATCGTCTGAGTAGGATTTCCTGGTTTTCAAATCCTTCAGGTTTGACTGACAAGACTTATTCTTGGAAGATCACCATTCCGAAAAAAGCAGTTTTGGACATCCATCTGGTAGTTTTGATCATGTTCTTGGTAGCCGCATTTGGGCAATGTATAGTCTGATGGCTTATCCGATGAACTGGCGCAATACGATTCTTCAAAATCAATACCTTCCTCCCTGACGATATTATCCCTTTGCAACTAATCGAGCTTTGTTTTTCAGTACATCACCATATTCATCAAGCTTCACTTTGTAGATCCACTTGAGAGCGATAACCATAACATAGATTGGGCGAGGTACTAATTCCCATACTTCAAGTCGATCAAATTCATGAATTTCATCTTGCATGGCTTGAAACCAGCAGTCTTCTATCACGGCCATTTTGAAGTTCTTGGGTTCGACTTTGGACAGTTCAGTATGGAAACAGCACCACAAAGCATCGGATGCTAACTATTTTCTGGTAGATACAGGACGAGAGGGATTGCCAACGATGTTATCCAGAGGATGATCTTTGGTCCATCTTCTAAGATGATCTGGTGGGTAATGAACTTGGATAGGTTCTACTGAATTAACATTCCCAGATGATGATTGTGCCGAACCTGGATCTTCAGTTACAAGGTTATGTGAAGGATGAAGAACATCGTGATTGATTGGTGTGTCTTCGTGAGTGGGTTCTTCTGCAATTTCTTGATGTTGGACTGGATGATGTATATCGGATGTTGACGATGAAGCACTTGTCGACGGTGCATCTTGAGCAATCGTTGTGGACAAAGATGTACCTGGTGGAATAACGTGAGCGTTAATTTCAGTAGCAGAAGGTACTGGTTCGCTGACTCGAGATTGTTCAAGGTGTTCATCAAACATTGGTTGAAATAACATTTCCAGCTCATTATCGGTTGGAGCGAGCCCTGATTTGAGTTGTCCAGGGGTCATGATGAAAGGCTCGGGTTCTGAACTTATGCGTACAGGAGCCATTGACTAATGCATTTCATCGAATGTGACGTGAATTGTTTCCATTAGTCGACGAGTTCTCTTGTTGTAGATTCTATAGCCCTTCCTGCTAGGAGCAAAAAAACCCCAAAACAAAAACATTCTTTAGCCCTTCCTGCTAGGTGCATACCCAACGAAAATCCCTAGGTCAGCATTGGCTTGAAATTTCTAGATTTTTGCTATCATTGTAGGTTAGCACATGAGCACCGAATACTCGGAAGATTGTAAGATCAGGCTTCTTATCATGCACAAGGCATAAGGGGTTTTGTTAGGAAGAGTATCGGATATTAGTGATCGGGTTCTGGGTGTAACATGTGTGCCTACAGCTTCTGCCATAGATACATGGGAGCTTTCGAGAAGATCATCATTGTTACGTGCTGCTTCCCAGTGTACGAATCAGTCTTTCAACAACGCTGTTTTGTTGAGAGTTCTCGGACAGACTTATTGATAAATTCTGCCAACATCTTCTAGTATTCAGACTTAACTTGGTTGCGAATTCC
Organism: Tanacetum coccineum; assembly: GCA_026074375.1. Taxonomy (NCBI): domain Eukaryota; kingdom Viridiplantae; phylum Streptophyta; class Magnoliopsida; order Asterales; family Asteraceae; genus Tanacetum; species Tanacetum coccineum. The sequence goes on along the minus strand of BQNB010031545.1, from coordinate 6,244 downwards.
GTTCCGTTATCTGTGCGGATGAATCTGACTGTTTTGTTGAGGCCAACCTGTATTCGCTTAAGAAAGTTGGTGACAAACTCTGGAGTTTCATCCTTTGACCTCAAGAATTTTACCCACGTGAATCTTAAATAGTCATCCCGATGATAAGATGTTATTTCTTCCCTTTAATGCTCTGGACTCTATCATTGGACAACAGATCCATGTGAAGGGTTTGAAGAAGCTTCCATATTTGTATTTTCTGATTTGGCCGGTGGGAGATTTATTGCTTTTCCAAGTTGACAGGGCTGAGCAAAGCTGATCCTTTTCAAACTTCAGTTAGGTAGACCTCTAACCAGATCTTTTCAAGCAAGATCCATTATCGTGCGAAGTTTAAATTGTTTAATAAAAAAACTGCGTCGATCTATCACAACGCTAGCGATTTGGACTTGCGCTCTGCTCCTCTTGGACATACAAGCATATCGGAGAAAGGACTTCATTCATGTCTTCAATCGGATTATTGGTGTACAAATTGGTGCAGGACTACCTTTAAGGATATCGGTACCTTACATCACGGACAAAGAAGTATGCATTTTCTGAATGGCACTTCAAGATCAGAATCACAAAAATGGCCCTACTGAGATATAGTTTGTGTCATGGTCCCTCCACGTAGTTACTCTGAAATCACACTGTCACCATAATCATAATCTCCATAACCCTGTTACTCCTTAAGGTTCATTATCGCAATCTGAATGACAGTGATCGTTTCCACAAAATTCATGACGCTTTGAACGATTCCCGTCATTATGTTTGAGCAGCCTGAGTCTAGATACCAAAGGGCGTTGACCTGTACGACTGGGCTTTTGAAAACAGTCGAGTTGGAGAGTTTTGAATTTCGGTTCCCCAATTTTTGTTGAGGACCTGTTGGTTAGCATATAGAGTAGAACATTTCACAGAAAGCTTAGTTAACTGGCATATTTCCCCTAAGGCAAATTTCTTTCCTGTGGGTCTCCATTGAGAACCACAATCAAGTTTTCCTAAGGTGAGTTTCTTTCCTGTGGGTCTCCATTGATAACCAATATCTGCAAATAGTTTTCCCGTAGCTTTCCAAACCCGCTTGGTCTTGTACAAACTGTTATCAGACAGTTTGCCTTTTTGTTTCCAGATCTGCTTGGTCTTGTTTAAACTGTTATCAGACAGTTTTCCTTTTGGTTTCCAGATCTGCTTCTCTTTATTCAAGACAATTCTAACGGTGGGGGTAGCATTCACAGACTTCAAGATATTAACAACACACAGAATTCAAGATATTAACAACACACATTCCATGACTTGCAGAGTTTACAGATTCAGAATTCGAATTAATTACAACACGCTTAGAGCTAATGCTAGAATCAACCCGATTCACTTTTGTCCAAACTGACTTATTTGTCCTAAGGCGTACTTCTACTTCCTTCTTATTCTCCTTCTTAGCAGGCAGGATCCTATTTTTCTTTGTATTGCTTCTAGGCTTTGACCCGCTTGCTTCAGTGGAATCGTTTACTCCTGTAGAGGGAAGCACAGGGATATTAGTCAGTTGAACTCTCTGGTGCACTTTATGTTTCTGTGCGTTACTAGAAGAAGTTCCTGGTTTATCACTAAACGTAACTTGCTTTTTCCTAGTAACAGGGGTAGAGGGAGCCTTGTTATCTCTTTCATTGAAACTTTTTGGGCAAGTACCAATCACACATTGTAACAATTCCTTAGATAACTTAGTGTATCGGCAAGTATAGTTAAGTGAACTATCCAGTGGTTTAACTACTCTAGCTTCCTCTACAATCTCCCTAACCGTTTCTACACTCTCCTTAAGATGGCTGATATAGTTTAAATGAGCACTCCTATTATTCTTAAGGGGATGAGGGATGGGTTTAACGTCAATGGCATACATGCCAGGAGCAAGAACTTTTGGTTTGACATAGTCACTAGTGAAACAAGGCTCTTTGCTTCGCAATTGAGCTTTTAGACTCTCAATCTCATTCAACATGGTAGATGTCTTTTCACTTGTGTGAGCACGCGTGATCTTAATTGAGTCATACAATTCCTTGTAATGTTGTTTGACCTTTTCTAGTTCTACTCTATCGCAATCATTTTGTTCAATAAGAGCAGTGACATCTACAGCATTATAAGGCTCACGACTTCTGTCATTCACACTAGCGACTAGATCTTTCAAGTGTCGAATCACGTTATCTTTTTCTTTAATCTGATGTTCGAGATTCTTGATTTTAAAGAATGAGTTAAAATCAGGAGCTTCCTGTGATGCTTGTGAATTTTTATTATCAAAACTTTCTTGAAGATGTTGATACTTTAATTGCAAATTTAGGTATTCCCTTTCAAGTTTTGAAATAAGTTTTGACTCATCATGAACTTTAGACATGTCAGCTTCAAGATCTAGACAACGTGATTTTTCCACATCATACAGCAGTTGAGTCGACAAGCAATTAACAATCAGATTCTCATTTTCAATGAGAAGGTTTTTCTTTTCAATTTCAGCACATTGCTTGTCTACAGTATTCTTGTCCACTTCGTTATTCATTTGATCAAAAATTTCTTCCATTTCTTTAACTTCTTTAAAGAGGGCTGTTTGAACTCCAACAAAGTGTTCTTTAAGAGTTTTGAAAAATGGAATAACTTCAGTGAGGTAACATCTTTTTGTTTGCTCAAAACCTCTTTCCCCCTCTGTAAGACCTGATGGTGTGATTCTAGTTTTGCAAGTTTTGTCAAATTCCGTAAAAAGTTGTGTGAGTACATAAAGATTAATTTTCACCTGACTTTTAGTTGGAAGAATTCTGGGGACAAGCTTGACAGGAGTATTGGGTGGATACACTGTCAATGCTGAAATTGGTTTTGGAGCTAAGGTCTCAGCCTTTTTCCTGTTGTTGTCATCTATGGACCAAAATATCTGTTCTGGGGTCAGATTTCTTTGGGGAGCAAAGGTTGCAAGAAAGTTCTCTTTCGAGTAATCTGGGGGGGCAATCCTAACTTTATTTTCCACACATAGGGGGCTTTGCATTTTCAACAACATTCTATTCTTAGTTATCACAGCTAACTCACGCGAGGGCATTTGCATTTTCAAAGCATTTGTATTCCTAGTTAATCTCACAGCTAACTCACGCCGTATCCTCTTGTGTCATTATGACAGTGGGTGTATGATGGGTAGTGACTAGTAACTTGACCATTATCAGAGTAGACTGAGCTTGCTTTGACGAGCAAGGAACATACAAGTTTTTTTGTAGCCTATTGCTACTTGTGTTTTTCATCCATAAAAAGATTTTGGTTTACACAACATGTGAACGGTTTGAATAGACTGGCCTGTTTTTTTTTATTTGTATAATCTATCTTCAATCTTATCTTTTAGCTTCTTTAAGTCCAAAAACTCTTCAAGGAATTTGTCTTCCTTTTGTTTAAAATCCTTTTTCAAAAGTTTTACTTCTTCTGTCTTTGACTTATAATGGTCAACTGTAGAACTAAGGAGTATTTGTGCTGAATGAAGTTCAGATTTTAAAGACGTTTCCTTTCTATTTCGGTTGAGATAATTATTCTCATTTGTTCATACAATTTTTTCGGTCTCTATCAGTTAAATCAATCTTTGCCTGTTTTTTCATATTCCCCGACCAGTTCCTTATATCTGCAAGTTCAAGGTCATGAGTCATTCATTAATCTTTGTCTGGATTATTTGTTAATCGTAATTTGTACACACGGTTCATGCATATAATCGGGAATAGACATTGTGCATTCATTTCGTACAGAAGATGCATTACAATTGTACAACATGTTCTTCGATGTCTTCCAAATACTGATTCATACGGAATAATATTACTATCTCTCGTAATAGGTTCAGCTTCAGAGTCAACAACGCTAGTTGTGTGTACATCGTTTTGATTCTCGTGTACATTATGTTACTCATCCATTTAATTACAAAGGCCATTCATGATTCTTGTACCTCAAATGGATATTCGAGTCGTAAGATGGGGGCCCAGCTTCATCGTAGATTGGATCTTAAGATGTGAGGATTTGCCATGAACATGGTTTGTGGAAGGGGGACCTCTCATCAACATCAGAGTCGAATGCATCACATTCATCACTTCAAAAAAATATGGTTCACCACTTTGAGTGCCATAAATCTTTTTACTGTAATCATAACTTTAATCATCCCAATGTTGGTAATCCTGTTCCCTGCAAGATACAACGAATGTTCTTCATCCAGTATGCTCCACTACTCCTGGGCTTGATTAGTTGCATTTGTCCTTGATGTAGTTGAATCTTGGAAGTCGCTTTGGTCTTGGACATTCTACGTGCTATGTTGCCTAGTCCGTTACAGTTATAGCACTTGATGGGTTTCGCGGGTCCAGGATTATCATGCCTCCTCTATGTTCTGAGCTCCTACATTTCCTGATACACAATTTCCTCTTGCATTGTTTCTCTGAATCAAGTATTAACACACCACATTCCATGACTTGCAGTGTTTACAGAATTCAGAATTCGAATTAATACAACACGCTTAGAGTTATGCTAGATTCAACCCGATTCACTTTTGTCCAAATTGACTTATTTGTCCTAAGGCGTATTCTACTCCTTATTATTCTCCTTCTTAGAAAGGCAGGATCCTATTTTCTTGTTTTGCTTTAGGCTTTGACCGCTTGATTCAGTGGATCGTTTTACTCCTGTAGAGGGAAGCACAGGGATATTAGTCAGTTGAACTCTCTGGTGCACTTTGTGTTTCTGTGCGTTACTAGAAGAAGTTCCTGGTTTATCACTAAACGTAACTTGCTTTTTCCTAGTAACAGGGGTAGAGGGAGCCTTGTTATCTCTTTCATTGAAACTTTTTGGGCAAGTGCCAATCACACATTGTAACAATTCCTGAGATAACTTAGTGTATCGGCAAGCATAGTTAAGTGAACTATCAAGTGTTTAACTACATCAGTGATCCTCGACATCTCCTTACCGTTTCTACCACTCTCCTTCAGATGGCTGAATATTAGTTGAAATGAGCACATCCTATTATTCTTAAGGGGATGGAGGGATGGGTTTAAAGTCAATGGCATACATGCTGGAAGCAAGAACTTTTGGTTTGACATAGTCACTAGTGAACAAGGCTCTTTGTTCGCATTGAGCTTTTAGAATCTAAATCTCTTCAACTGGTAAGATGTTCTTTTCACTTGTGGAGCACGGTGATCTTAATTGGAAGTTCTATACAAATCCTTGTTATGTTGATTGACTTCTCTAGTTCTACTATCTAGCCGCATTCATTTTGTTCAATAAGAGCAGTGACATCTACAGCTTTATGACGGATCACGGACTTCTGTCTACACACTAGCGACTAGATCTTTCAAGTGTCGAATCACGTTATCTTTTTCTTTAATCTGATGTTCGAGATTCTTGATTTTAAAGAATGAGTTAAAATCAGGAGCTTCCTGTGATGCTTGTGAATTTTTATTATCAAAACTTTCTTGAAGATGTTGATACTTTAATTGCAAATTTAGGTATTCCCTTTCAAGTTTTGAAATAAGTTTTGACTCATCATGAACTTTAGACATGTCAGCTTCAAGATCTAGACAACGTGATTTTTCCACATCATACAACAGTTGAGTCGACAAACAATTAACAATCAGATTCTCATTTTCAATGAGAAGGTTTTTCTTTTCAATTTCAGCACATTGCTTGTCTACAGTATTCTTGTCCACTTCGTTATTCATTTGATCAAAAATTTCTTCCATTTCTTTAACTTCTTTAAAGAGGGCTGTTTGAACTCCAACAAAGTGTTCTTTAAGAGTTTTGAAAAATGGAATAACTTCAGTGAGGTAACATCTTTTTGTTTGCTCAAAACCTCTTTCCCCCTCTATAAGACCTGATGGTGTGATTCTAGTTTTGCAAGTTTTGTCAAATTCCGTAAAAAGTTATGTGAGTACATAAAGATTAATCTTCACCTGACTTTTAGTTGGAAGAATTCTGGGGACAAGCTTGACAGGAGTATTGGGTGGATACACTGTCAATGCTGAAATTGGTTTTGGAGCTAAGGTCTCAGCCTTTTTTCTGTTGTTGTCATCTATGGACCAAAATATCTGTTCTGGGGTCAGATTTCTTTGGGGAGCAAAGGTTGCAAAAAAGTTCTCTTTCGAGTAATCGGGGGGGGGGGTGTTGGGAATTATTAAAAACGTCTAAGTGTCGTTTCTACTGTTAGAGATGTTCGTTTTTGCAGATGGCATTAAGTGGTTTCTGCTGGCAGTACAAGTAG